>BSBK01002006.1:802500-880000 GCA_027943335.1 Chamaecyparis obtusa
GATGGGTGCATTTATTGTAAGATGATGTGTTTGAAAGGATTTTTTCCTACATGTGGTGGTTTGCAAAAGTTGCATAGATTCTTACACCTCAATAACACACGCGAAATTGGGCAAGAACTAGTTTCTTTTGGAAAATACAAGTCATTCACATATGGTGTTAAAGATGGAAAAGAATTAAAGAGGTGTGAGTTAGTGAAAAGGGATATATGCATAGCTGATTTTATGAAGATGTTTCAAGATAAACTAGTTTATAAGTACATAGATCACACACAAAACTAGGTGGTTAGATGATAAATTCAAGTTGTGTAAGGACACTTTCCCACTCGGTGCTATTGTCTCTGTCGTTGATTTTGTAGATAATTATACACTAAAACCTCAAAATGAAGTACAGCCTATGTATTATCACTCTACTCAAGTTACAATTTTTTGTACACATAGTATTCATGCATGCACATGATAGCATAGAGGAGGACAAAAACATTATAAGAGAGTATTACTTATATATCAATGATGATCATACACATTCCTCAGAGTTTCTGCAAGGATGCTTTAAAGTTTTCTATGAAATTTTAAGGGAAATAGGCATAAGATACAACCAGCACTTAATATGGTCAAACAATTGCACCTCATAATTCAAGAATGCAAGTATGTTCTATTGGTTGACTAGGATGCATGTGACAAGTGGTGTGCAACATTTTTGGAATTTCACTGAGGCAGGTCATGGAAAGGGAGAGCATGATGGTGCAGGAGCATGTGTCAAAAGAGATCTTACCATAGAGGAATTGAAGTATGAAGGTGGTGTAATGTTAATAGATGGAGAAAAAATTGTGCAATGGTGTAATTATACAATAGGACAAGGTAATGCAGGTAAGTCTATGGTTTCAATATTTTTTTGGTTAATACATGAATCTAACATTAAAAATTATTTAGATTGTTGTACACTTACAAGATCAAGTGACATGCATTCATTTAAAAGTTCAAATGCAACATCATTAGCTATTTATACTAGACAGATTACATGCTTTTTCTCTTCATGTATGCATTTTTTGTGGGATGAATGTGAATCAAAAGAGTGGGTCGACCAATCATCTTGTAGACCTTTGCAAACCCTAGATACATATCAACTTCCTTGAGTACTACAAATGAACTAAATGGAAGCATCAATATATTTTGACCATGTATCTAACCTAGTTGAACCAAGTAATTTATCAATTTATTACTTAGTGAATTCTTTTTCTCGTCTTGTATGTATTTTAAGGTCAATTTATTAGTTCTTTATGTTTATTTTGGTATTAACTTATAGCCTTCTACTAAATGCAGGTCATGTAAATGCAATCATTGTAGATGAGAAAAATGAAGAAGGAACATATTACTTTGTGTGTCGTATTGAGTCCAAAAAGAAATTGACAACTACAGTCACTGACGAAGAGAGTATTGGGTACCCAATAGGTTTTTTTGTTGTGACAGGAACATGGCTTAGAAGGTACCTTTACTGTGCTGAGTTGTATTGAGACCTCTTAAACTCAATTTACTACACTTTTTATTGATATTGTCATTAACTTGTTTTTATAATAAAATGCAGGTTCCTTATCAAGAATTCTAACACTTGGCTTTTTTAGGACTTTGAGATACATAGACATATTCTTCATTACTCTAACCTTGTTGTTGCAAAAAATATTCAATTGATTAAATATCGTGGTAGACCTCTTAACAAGAATTTGTGGAAAGCTTGTGAATCTGACCATGAGGCAATACTTGACACAATAAGGGGTAGAGATGACCCAAAAGGTTCACTTGATTGATTTTGGGTCATAAAGATGAATGATTCTACAATATGGTAGAATGATTTTGACAATTTTTATATGATTTTATGTGCATATAAGCTATAATGTGCATATTTAGATGCCAAATTTTATATATAAAAACAACAATCAACTATAATGTGCATATTTAGATGCCAAATTTTTTATATAAAAACAACAATTGACTATAATGTGCATATTTAGATGTAAAATTTTGTATATAAAAACAATAATGAGCTTCATCAGGCATATTAGATGCAAATTTTGAAATATAAAAGTGCCCATGGGGCTGATTTGTAAATATTAAGAGCCCAAATTTTGTATATAATAATTTGTACCATTTGATTATAAATACATATTAAATTTTGTATCCTTGCATTTGTATCATCCTAATTCCATGTAAAGTGCAAAAATTATGATTCCTTACCATGAATTTTGTATCCTTATATTTGTATTGTCTTAATTTTGTATCCTTACATTTGTATTGTCTTAAGTCCATGTACATTTATATCATCAAATGATGTAATAGTTGGATTCATTGAGTCAAAATTGGTCAAATGTGTCCAAAGTAAAATGGTGATTCCCTAGGGTGAAGGGATAGTGTTGAAGGATTGCATCCTGGCACCAAATGGTCTACGTCATTAGCTCCCGTTGGGTGGGTAAACACTAGTGACAACCCTATTTCACCCAAGGAGTCACTAGAACATGCGCGACCATGCATGACCAAAGTGTCCCAAGGTGCATTAAACAATTAGGAAGTGATATTTCAAGGCTCGTATCTCAAACCTCATGAGAAGTATGGGAAAATTGTGAGATGCTACAAGACCATGTTTCTGATTTGTACAATAACCTCTCCATTTTAGGAGATTCAAATTTGTTTGAATTTGGCATGCCAATCTCATTTGACACCAAAACTTGCAGTGAGGGTCAGTTGAAAGTTGCACCACTGGGTTTCTTCCAAACCGTTCATCATGGCACCAAACAGTCTATGTAATTAGCTTTGATTGGGCAGTTAAATGCTAGTGACAATCCCATTTCTCCCATAGATTCACTAGAACGTCCGCGACCATGTCGGACCAAAGTGTCCCCAAGGTGCACTAAGCATAATTGGGAAGAGATCTTTCAAGGCTCATTTCTCAAACCTCATAAGAGGTATCAAATAACCATCAAATGCTACAAGACCATTTTTTTGAGTCCTACAATAACCTCTCTCTGTTCTAGGAGATTCAATTTTTTTTTAATTTTGCATGCCAATCTCGCTTGATGCCAAAACTTGCAGTGAGGGTCAGTTGAAAGTTGCACCACTGGGTTTCTTCCAAACCATTCATCCTAGCACCAAATGGTATGTTCCATTAGCTCTAGTGGGGTGGGTAAATGCTAGTGACAACCTCATTCCACCCACTTAGTCACTAGAACGTTCGCAACCATGCTAGACCAAAGTTTCCCTAAGGTTCACTAAGCATGATTGGGCAGCAATCTTTTGAGGCTTATATCTCAGACCTCGTGAGAGGTATCAGAGAACTGTGAGATGTTACAGGACTGTGTTTCTGATTCCTACAATAACCTCTCTTTATTCTAGGAGATTCAATTTTTTTTGAATTTGGCATGCCAATCTCACTTGATGCCAAAACTTGTAGTGAGGGTTAGTTGAAAGTTGCACCACTGGGTTTCTTCCAAACCCTTTATCCTAGCACTGAATGGTTTGCACCATTAGCTCTAATTGGGAGGGTAAACTCTAGTGACAACCCCATTCCACCCATTTATTCACTAAAACATTCGCAACCATGTCAGACCAAAGTGTCCCCAAGGTGCACTAAGCACGATTGGGCAGAGATCTTTAGAGGCTCGTATCTCAGACCCAGTGAGAGGTATCAGTGAAATGTCAGATGCTATAAGATCATGTTTTTGAGGCCTAAAATAACCTCTCTCTATTTTGGGAGGTTCAAATTTGTTTGAATTTGGCATGTCAATCTCGCTTGATGCCAAAACTTGCAGTGAGGATCAGTTGAGAGTTGCACCACTAGGTTTCTTCCAAACTGTTTGTCCTAGCACCAAATGGTCTATGCCATTAGCTCCAGTTGGGCAAGTAAACACTAGTGACAACCCCATTCCGTCCGCTAAGTCACTAGAACATTTGTGACCATGCCATACCAAAGTGTCTCCATGGTGCACTAAGCACGATTGGGTAGCGATCTTTTGAGGCTCATATCTCATGCCCCATGAGAGGTATCAAAAAACCATTAGATGCCACAGGATCATGCTTCTAAGGCCTAGAATAACCTCTCTATGTTTTGGGAGATTCAAATTTGTTTGAATTTGGCATGTCAAAACTAAGGGTCAGTTGAAAGTTGCACCACTAGGTTTCTTCCAAGGCATTCTTCCTAGCACCAAATGGTCTATGCCATTAGCTCCGGTTGGGCGGGTAAACCCTAGTGACAACCCTGTTCCATCCACTTAGTCACTAGATCGTTCACGACCATGCCGAACCAAAGTGTCCCCAAGGTGCACTAAGCACGATTGGGCAGAGATCTTTCAAGGCTCATATCTTAGACTCTGTAAGAGGTATTGGTGAATTTTCAAATGCTACAGGACTATGTTTTTGAGGCCTACAATAACCTATCTTTGTTATGGAAGATTCAAATTTGTTTGAATTTGGCATGCCAATCTCAATTTATGCCAAAACTTGCAGTGAGCGTCTATTGAAAGTTGCACCACTAGGTTTCTTCCAAACCATTCATCCAGGCACTGAATGGTCTGTGCCATTAGCTCCCATTGGGCAGGTCAACACTAGTGACAACCTCATTTTGACCACAGAGTCACTAGAATGTTCACAACCATGTCAGACCAAAGTGTCCCCAAGGTGCACTAAGCACCATTGGGTATGTCAGTGAGCGTTATGGTGTGTCAAGAGGCAAAGTGGGACCATTCCTAGGGTGAAACTACCCAACCGAACATGATGGAAGCATCGGTTTGTGCCCATAATGAATAAGTGTTGCTGCTTCAAGGTTGTTATACAAGGGAAATCATTGGTAGGGTAGGTCGGGTCCTATGTTTTTTAAATGTGTTAGGGTCCTATTGACCATTTTGGTTTGTAGTAAAGAATACATGTTCAAATCTGGTCAAAGGGTTAATAATAAACTACTAATTGGTGTGCATTCATCAATATAGATGGCAAGTACATGTTTAATCATGAATAATACATTTCAACAAATAAACTTATATTCTATTGAATTACCTTTTGTCATTTGGGTGTCCTCAAGGATTTCTCTCTTTCTCAGTGTCCAGAAGTCAGATGAGGTACCCTAACAAAAAAATTAACATAAGATAAATGAATATGATACCACATGGGTTCAATTAAAACTGTAAACAAGAGATGTTCAAAATATTACACTGCAAAGCTTTCAAAACCAAAGTCAATAGTAGAAAAGGTGATATCATCAAGCTCAAAAATCTAAGTAGCCAAGAATCCCTATAAAACACTAAATACATATGCATATATTAACAAAATATATTTTGAAACATACATATTATTCTATTTTAAGTAATATTTTAAAAGAATTACCTCAAGTGTCGAAGCTACACATGTACGTGTACGTCTACTCAAATGAACACTTTGTGGTGTGCTCGTATCACCTGTTGCACCCTGCAATGCATATTATTCATGCATCAATTCAAATTATTCTCTAAATAAAAAATTATTTACTTTTATAAGATTTAGGCTGGTGATTAATTAATAACATGTCAAAACAAAAATAAACAAACTTGTCTCTTCTCTCTAGAAAATACCATCATCATCAATTCATTTGTGAGGGTAGCATCCTCAATAGTAAATGCATGGAATCTACCCTCGCAATGTGTACATGAATGAGATGTCAAACCATCCTCATTTGTGTCAGTATCTACCCCAACACATATAACTTGACAATTGGGGCACATATGATGAATGGGTTGGGCTGATCCAAATCATGTGTCTGATGATGATGGAGGTGGAATGGGTATTGATGCAAATGGTGCATTTGATGATGATGGAGTTAGCACAAGTTTTGATCCACCCTCTGCTCCGACAAACTATGTGCCATGCTCAATAATGACATCAATCAATGATGTGGATGCATGAAGGGTCTGTAAATATATGGACTCATTCACAACTATTGGGACCGCAACATGAACCATGGGTTTTTTTCTAGAGGCTTCCTATGTTGTGGTTGTACCACCCTATGGCCCCCAAGTCTATCCTGTGTAGATCCTCTCCATCTACCCTAGAACTTTCAGATGTAAAAGTAATTTGGCTTCTCGTCAAGGATAAAATCACAATATAGATTTCTCAAGAAACATAGAGGCACCTCCCAATTATTATAGGGTGCTTGGTCAAAGACCATATACCATCTATCCCAAACAGATTCTTTCATCCTATTGTGAACACACCAATGTATAGGAAACTGAGTCATATTTAGTTCTAGGTTGTTACTAGTACTAGGATCAGTAAAAAGAGCACATATGTTACATTTAAGAATGACCTTCCTTTTCACTTCATCATATGACAACCCATCCACATCAAATTCTTGACACCTATCCCTCTATGAACCCCATTTGGTAACCTCTCTAAAAACCTCATTTGCGCTATTGGTCATTCTTTCTAGCATTGAGGCAAGGGTTGAGTGGTGGTCAAGACTAGAGGACCTCAACCTATTGACCAATATAGAAATTTGGGCACTATTATGTGTAAGGCATTTTATGAGATCATCTTATGTGGCATCTACACGATCTAATGGAGGATGTGGAGAGTTTATGGGTGGCGGTCGCTGTGGAGGAGGATTTTGTGGTTGTGGTTGTTTCTTGTGTTCAATGTTTTCTTCTGTTGCTTGTGCATGAGGACTTTGTTTTCTTTTTTCATTTTGGGGAATTATTTGTAGAATCTGATATCAAAAAAAATTTAAAAAATATAAATCAATTAAAAAACCCTATTTCAAATCAAATACAAACAAAAACAATTGAAACACTAAAATCTTACCTTTATTGATGAAGGGTGCTCCCCTTAATACCACAAACACATAACAAAAACAAAGAAACAACAACAATATGCAAGAACAGAAAATTGGCTTCTTATTATCTCCACAAATATGGAATTACAAACTTTCAGAATTACAATATGCAAAGCCACATGGGCATTCCCTTACAATATTTTGTAAGACAAAACCTTGAATTATTACCCAGATCTACTACCCCAGAACTGCCTAGACAACACTATGGGCCTTCTTTATATAGGCAATTTCCACCACCCAAGAAGGTTCCAAAAATTTATCCCTTAAGGCCGACTATACATAGAATTATTTTATTTTCACAATTTTTACAATAGGGTCGGCTCAAAAGAAATACAAAATATGATTTTAGGTAACCCAACTCCCGGAGGCCATAACTTTCTAACCGTAGCTCCGTTTTTCTATTGTAACCACTTTTCAAAAATGCCATGACGAGATCTACAGCGCCTAACACGCGCTAGCGCCAGTCAGTTGTGGGTCAATTGCGATCCAGAGCCTCTAAGGCCTTCAAAATTGACCTGAAAGGTTTTGTACCCAAAAACCTCAATAACTTCACCAATACTGATGATGTGGCAATGAAACTCAACTGGTAGGCTGAAATGACTAGGATGAACCTCCAACTGTGAAATCAAAACATTCTGAGAGCATATGATCAACTTACTAAAAATAGTAAGTTTCCATAAATAGCAGCTCTACACAAGATAGCCCTTATTGAAAAACAAACAGAAATATTTTTGGGTGATGCAAGATTGCTCTTAAACCCACGATACTCCTGCATCAGACACCCGGGGTATTTTGAGAAGTGACCCTGTCACAACTCAAGTGTGCAGAGGAAAACCAAGACGGTTAACCTCCTCCTTTGTTAGCCATGATGAATCTTCAATAGGTCATCCTTTCCATTTGACCAAATACTCTTCATATGTCATGTTCCTTGTGCTTTTGCCAACATAACTATCCAGTATGTCTTCAATCTCCTTGATATCGGAACTAGTTGTTGGAATACTCCACTATGTTGTTGTAACCTCATCTTCAACACCTCCTTCATGATGCTCTGTCAGATTTGAAATATTAAATACTAGTGAAATATTCAGCTCAATAGGCAACTCAACCTCATATGCATTTCCTGAATCATGCTTCTTTAGTAGCTTACATGGCCCAAACTTCTTCATTTTCAACTTGTTATATGTACCAACTAGAAATCTTTCCTTCTGCAAATGAACCATGACTTCATCTCCAACCTGAAATTCATTATGCCTCCTTTTCTCATCTACCTTAGCCTTAGACTATGCATTCATTTTGATAATGTGCTTCCTCACTTCCTCATGGATGTTCTTCAAATGTTCTGCAAAATCTTCAGCTTCAACACTACTTATTTCTCCTTTATCTATCTTTCTCAACTCAGATGCATTTCTGGGACTACTTCCATATACAATCTGTGGATGATGTGATGAACTAAACTTCAAATCTATCTTCAACTCTTCACTTTCTACTAGTGTCATTCTGTGTGCTGCCTTATTTGGAAAATTGGCTCTTGGAATCAATTCCATCTGATGACTGATCTTTCTTATTGGTGGTAATCCATCAGGTACATTATCGGACACAATATCCTGAAACTCATTCAACAAATCTGCAACTTCTACACGTACATCTTCTATTTCCTCTTTCCCAGCCTTTGGAATTAAGGTAAAACACATGTGCTCATGTTGCATACCATCTAAGAAATTTCCTCTATCAACAAAAGTTATTCTTGCATTACCACATACCTTTTCTTCAGTCTCCTTCAATGGTTTTAACTTATGCCACACTCCATCCTTTATCAGAGAATAGGTATTCGCACGACCATCATGTACAGTACATCTGTCAAACTGCCATGGCCTACCCAACAACATGTGACATGCATCCATAGGTATGATATCACATAGTACCTCATCATGGTACCCGCCAATCTTGAACTTTACTAGGCACTGTTCACTGACCATGACCTTGTGGTCATCTTGCACCTAAGCAACCTGATATGGATGTGGATGTTTCTGCCTCTTGACCTTCAACTTTGTCACCATCTTTCCTGACACCAAATTATTAGTACTACCACTATCAATAATCATATCACAACATTTACCTTCACACTTGCACTTGGTGTGAAATAGGCTCCTTCTTTGCCCAAGTTCATTCTCACCACTCAACAGGACTCTTCTGCTAATTGGCGTCTCTCCTCTCTCAGCATCTTCAAAATGTGATGATCTAGCATCTTCATCTACATATGCAACTCTGGCCTGGCCTTCATTTCTCCTATCTTTCCTTCCTTGGGGTTGAGGACATTCAAATGCCCTATGACCTTCTTCTCCACAGTGAAAACATGTTCCATGAAAGCCTCCTCCTCCAGATCCTTGTCCTCTTCCTCTTCCTCTCTGATCTCTATTACTCTGATTATGGAAATCATTGAAATTATCTCCTCTCTGATTTTGACTGTTACTAGCCTCATCCTACTTTTTTGGATCTTCATTTCGATCTCCATATGACTGTCCACTAGATCTGCTATCATGACCTCTTCCTCTTTGTCTGCTCTTAAACTTCTTGTTTAGCTTTTCCTCTACTTTTAGGGCAAACTGGTATGCCTCTTCAATACTGTTTATTCAAACCAAATTCAATTCTTCCTGAATGCTCGGCCTCAACCCATTAAGGTAATAGGCAACTTTCTCTTCATCATCTTCTGCATGGCCTGCTCTGATGAGGATTCGATAAAACTCCTTTGTATACTCCTGAATAGATCTTCATGCTTGCTTCAAACTTTGCATTTTCTTCAGTAGGTCAAGCTCATAATCAACAAGAATGAACTGTCACTTCAATTTATCCACCATCTGATCCCATCTTGTGATTTTCTCCTTTTCTCTTTGATTTTTCTCTAACTGAATCTCTTGCCACCAGATCTTTGCATGTCCCTTCAGTCTGGCCTTCGCAAACTTGACCCAATCAGGATTTTCAATATCTTCATACTCGAAATATTCTTCACATTCGTTGATCTAGTCAATCAACTCCTCTGGGTTAAGATTTCCTGAAAATGTCGGAACCTCAATCTTAGGTCTTTTCCCAATCTTGGAAATGGCCCGAAAAAGTCTATCTTCCTCCGGGTTCACAACTTCGACCTCTCCTTCTTCAAAATTTCCTTCTTTGGCTTCATCCTCGCTTTCATCTCTAACATTAAGATTCATTCCTCTACGAATCTCCTCTTGCAATGCTCACACTTGTCTCTGTAGCTCTCTAACCTCAGGTGTCACAACACCAGTTCTTCTACCATGTTCTCTTCATGGAGGCATTTTCATGCATATCACTGAAACCTTAACCACAGTCCTGGTGCAAACTGCCTCACAATCAGCGATTTGTTTACACAAAAACCCTAACCCACAGTCCTGGTGTAAACTGCCTCATAGTTGGTGATCTATTTACACACTCAAGAACTCCTGCTCTGATACCACTTGATGAAGGGTGCTCCCCTTAATACCACAAACACATAACAGAAACAAAGAAACAACAACAATATGCAAGAACAAAAAATTGGCTTCTTATTATCTCCACAAATGTGGAATTACAAACTTTCAGAATTACAATATGCAAAGCCACATGGGCATTCCCTTACAATATTCTATAGGATAAAACCTTGAATTATTACCCAGATCTACTACCCCAGAACTGCCTAGACAACACTACGGGCCTTCTTTATATAGGCAATTTCCACTGCTCGAGAAGGTTCTAGAAATTTAGCCCTTAAGGCCGACTATACATAGAATTATTTTATTTTCACAATTTTTACAATAGGGTCGGCTCAAAAGAAATACAAAATATGATTTTAGGTAACCCAACTTCCGGAGGCCATAACTTTCTAACCGTAGCTCCATTTTTTTATTGTAACCACTTTTCAAAAATGTCATGATGAGATCTACAGTGCCTGACACGCGCTAGTGCTAGTCAGTCGGGGGTCGATTGTGATCCGGAGCCTCTAAGGCCTTCAAAATTGACCTGAAAGGTTTCGTACCCAAAAACCTCAATAACTTCACCAATACTGATGATGTGGCAATGAAACTCAACTGGGAGGTTGAAATGACTAGGATGAACCTCCAACTGTGAAATCAAAACATTCTGAGATCATATGACCAACTTACTAAAAATAGTAAGTTTCCATAAATAATAGCTCTGCACAAGATAGCCCTTATTGAAAAACAAACAGAAATATTTTTGGGTGATGCAAGATTGCTCTTACACCTAAGATGCTCCTGCATCACTTATGATGTCGTGTCATTGTTGCAAATTGATGAAAAATGCAAATAGAAGCAAATGGAACCAAAACACGCTCATGTTATGAAGAAAAATGGCTTCCTCAATTGATTGTTCCTTCATTTATGGTGTTGGAAATGATCGAAAGCCTCAGGTTTTGAGGAATTTAATGTTCCTCAAAATCCATACACATTTTGAGGAACATTTTTGTTCCTCAAAACTCGTACGGGTTTTGAGGTTCATTTTTGTTCCTCAAAACTTGTACGGGTTTTGAGGTCCTATTAGAATTTTTTAATATTTTTGGGTAGGCTTGGTAAAACCAAGCCTAGCACGATTTTGAATTTTGTATAACCCGCATAGGTTATGAAATTTTTATTTTTTTTTTTATGTGGCCACTAAACTATCCACCATCTTGGTGCACTTACCTTGATTTGTTTCCATTGTTTGTTCATACTATCTTTGTATATGATGTCATGTAGTTGTAATAATTGTTATCAATGTAATTTAAAGATCATTTTTATTTGATTGTTGTTGGATTATTGGAATGAGTTTAGATTTGTTGAATGGCTCATTGTCACCCCTATGAGTACTTTTTTTGTAGATATATTTCTAGTTATCCTTAGATTCATATTGATGTGTTTTTGTTTCTTAATCCTTTTCTTTTCTTCATTTTGAAATATAGGTCACTATTGATCTTTGGTTGAAATTACAATTTCAATTTATTTTTGAGCTTTTCTTAGTGAGTGATATAGATGGAAAATGAGAGTATCTCAAACAGGTGTTCCTCTATTTACTCTTCCAAACCCCTCACCTTGCCCATTTTTAGTCATAAACTCAATCGGGCTTGTATTTATTCAAAAAAAAATATAGTTTATGACCAACTACACAACTCTAGGGCCCAAGTGTGTAATTTCCATGACCAAGTGCACAATACTTAGCCCCAAGTGTGCAATACCTTATTCCAAGTGCATAGGATAGAAATACAAGTGTGCAGGTCTTCTAGAATGCAAGGTTTTAGCGTTAAATTGTTGTTTAGGGGTCCTATTAGCAACTAGAAGCTATTAAGGTATTATTTTTTACTCAATTTATCTATAGATACTTTTCATATGGTTTTTTTTCTTGGATTATTCATTATGGTTCCTCTTTATACACTTTGAAGTGTCTTGAATGCTAGATTAGGGTTTAGGATTATCCGGTGGACTAGGGACAACCAGTGATCACCTAAACCTAATCAAATAGTATTATTCTATCATAATTTATTATTTTGTTTGGTTATTAATACCTTATGATATTTTACTTTATGGATAAAGAGTCTAGGTGCGCTAGGTGAGTGGCTCACAGTGGGTGTCGGGGCACAAAGTGGCCACTAGGAGATCCCATTGGTGAGTTATCTTGATTAAGTGATAACATTAATAAAATTTACTACAGTGGGGGGGGAAAACATTAATAAAGATTAATTGATGCCTCTCCCAATCCTCTAGTGCTTATATAGGCTAGGAATGGGAGTGTGAGAAGTTGTCATGTGATGGCACAACTGAACAACCTTGTCTTCATGTAAAGGTGTTCGGTTCTAGATATACCTATTTGGGTGCTAGAGTCCAAAGTGATTTCTAGGACATCCATATAATGGGTGCCAAAGTTTAGAGTGACTACTAGGAGATATCTATGAGTGAGGGCTATGCAATGAAACTCACCTAGCTTGTATCCTAGAGTCTTTACACCTTTAATTTTAGATGCCTTTGGTAGTCTTGTTTTGACTTGTATTTTGTGATTCATGCATTTTTGGTGGGAAATGGTTTAAGCCATGTTAGGTGTATCCTAGTTGTCATCCTTTTTTTGTGGGCCTTGGCTTCTATCTTCAAGAGTGGGGGAGTGCCCCTATTGGTTTCACATGGTTTGATGGTTAATCTTTATCCAGGTACTGGTCCTAGTCTCATGGATGATCCTTTCACATGTTCCTTTCATGATTTTCATTTGAAGACTTTGTATTGTATCATATATCTTTTTTAGATGTATCTAGTGTAAATGTATTAGTGTAATTGTAATCTCCTAAAAGGAGAGATTCATATATGATGTAATGATGTAAATTAATTCAAAATGGTGACGGATTAGCAACAGCAATGGTCAGGCAACCAAGGGTGGGAAACTCATTTTAGTTTAAGAGGGGTGGTTTTGATGAGGGTTTTAGGAAGCAACAACGTTGACCTTTCAACAAGTGAGGGCAATATTCTTATAACAGCTTCATTCATGACAAAAGGGATTTAAACCAGCAGAATCATGGGCGATCAAACAGGAATGGTAGGAGATGGGAGGATAGAAAAACTTTGCACAAAGGCTTCTGGTGATCCATGCCAATTGAAAAAGGTTTTAAGTTTCAGAGGATTGAGGAAACATTTTGGAGAAAAAAAACCCACGGGAGGTTTGGATTTTAATAAGGAACAGAATAAGATACCATAGTTTATTTCCCCAAGGAGTGCTAACATAATGGTGGCTACTTCCTATGCTACAGTGGTGCTCAATAACCCAAAATGGATGGAGGAAAGAGGAATGTTGGAGGAAAAGGATTTGGTTTTAAAATGGCTTGGACCATGGCCGTCCTACAGACAAATCAAAGGATGGTGTGAGAAAAATTGGCAAAGCTCCTTTGTCTCCTTGAAGACAATGAACAATGGTTTTTACCTTATTATGTGTGCATCAACGGAGGATAGGGACTGGATGTTGGGGCATAGACCTTATTTAATAGATGGTAAAGGAGTGTATATGAATAAATGGACAGTAAATTTCAATCTGGAGAAGGAAATTGTCAAAGAAACTCTGATTTGGTTTAAAATGGATACTCTACCACAGGAATATAGAGGAGAGGAAACCTTGAAGATTTTAGGAGAATCCTTGCGGAAGTTTGTTATATGCGAGGAGGGGATTAACATTGAGAACTTTTTTATTACTCCAAGGGTCTTGGTGTGGAGAAAAAATTTCTATGAGCTCCCTTCTCATATGATCATTCACACTAATAAGGGAGAGTGGTGGCATCAGTTGGTGGCAGAGGAGGTAAAGAATGATGGGTTGTTTTTATCAGGAGCGAATCTTGGCTTGATGGATCTTAAAGGAAAGCATAGTGAGGATTTAATTTTATTTAAATGTCTTCTTCATATGACAGAAAAGGAAAATATGGATGGTTCTTCTCTTTTACAGACCAACTCATCTTTAGAGGAGGAGGATATAGGGGCTAGATGTTTTACCTCGGAGGATAGGGACATGCTGAGAGAGATTGACAAAAACCTTATGGAGAAATATTCTCCAAAGATCTTTGAGTCCCAGATTGAACTTTCAATGTGAAGGGTAAGTAAAACACCCTTCTCAGTCTTTCAAAATGGAATAGTAGATCAAAACGATAAAGAGAATATGCTAGAAAATCATCTTTCTGAATTTGAGAATCTAGCAAGTGGGAATGGAGATGCTTCCCAACAATGGGTTATTAAGGAGGTGAGCCCATTATCAACTATTGAGGATAAAAAGGTTCCCACATATTTTATTCTGGGTAAGGATCAGCGATTTGAGGAGATAAGGTTTTTAGAAGAGAATAGAGAGGAAAACCCAAGGGAAGAAAATATCCAAAATAGTGAGGGGTCAAATAGAAGGTTAAGGGATAAAAGCCTTGTAGCAGTTAACAAAAGGGAAGCCACTGATGGCATAATATCCCCAATTAGGAACTTGGCTGATCTTTTTGCTAATGTTAGAGACAGTGGAGGTCACTTAATTGACTCTGAAACTGTATATAACTCTCAAAGTGAGAAAGGGGAAGAAGATGAAATGGACATTTTTGAAACCTCAAGCATCATGATTCCAAGAGGAATAGAACAAGTTGACTCTAGGCTCATAAGACCAAGATTAGGTGAAAGAAAAAGAGAGGATCTCTCTCTATCAAGGAGAAACTTGAATTGGCAAGTTGTGTAGGAGACCAAAAAAAATTGCTAAGATCGAGAAAGGGCTATTCCCTTTCCCAACAACAATGAGGCTCCTATCATGGAATGTCATGGGATGCAATTGCCCTAACAAGATTTGTCTGATCAAGAGAGGTCTTGATCAGGCAAGGGCTGATATAATGTTACTTCAAGAAACAAAGATGAAAGAGGCGGATGGTCCTCTTTTTTAAAAATATTTAAGTAGATGGGGGGTGTTTTTTTCTTTTTCCAATGGAGCCTTGGGAGGACTTTGTTCTCTATGGGATCCCAGTGCTGTTTATATTCATATCATTAGCCAATCTAGAAACTTGCAATGGATTGAATTTGCCTTGAAGCAACTTTTATAAAATTTTAATCTATTGAATGTGTATAGTTTGAATAATGTTGGGGAGAAGAGAATTTTGTGGAATGTTATCACTGACATTTTGAACTCAAGAAAGGATGAACTATTTTTGTTGGGTGGTGACTTTAATGCAATTTTAAGCCCTGCTAAGAAGAAGGGTGGTAAAGGTTGGGAGGGAAGAAGCCAAAGATACTTTTCTAATTTTGTATGGAATAATGGTCTGACTGAGTTAGATTTCAGATCCAGGGTTTTTACATGGACAAATAGAAGAAATGGCTTTTTGAATATAGTTGAAAAACTAGACAGGTTCTTGTTAGTGGGGCACTAGGACCAACTCAATTGGTTGTGTAGTGTTGATATCCTACCTATAACAAGGTCGGGTCAATACCCTATATGCTGCAATATCCAAGAGGACTTGACCCCTGAGCGCTCTCCCCTCAAATTTGAAGCCATGTGGTTCAGAGATCTGAATTTATTGTCTAGAATTGCTTTCTGGTGGAATAATGCCCCAAAGTGGGAAGGTAATATATCTTTCATTTTTTTATTTTTCTTACAATGTGCCAAGGATCAATTAAAAATTTGGAATAGGGTCTCTTTTAAGAATATTTTTTGTTGAAAATTTATCTTTGGAGAATAGCCTTGCCACTCTAAATGAAATAATAATAGCACTTGGGATGAATGAGTTTTCTTTTGAGTAAAAAGAACTGCAAAGAACATAGAAAGAGATTCTTGCAACAAAGGAATATTTTTGGAGACAGAAATCTAGAGAAACTTGGTTGAAAGAAGAGGATCGCAATACAAAAAAAATTCATAAATCTGTAAAAGCAAACCGTGGCAGGAATAAATTTTTCTCAATAAAAAATGATCATGGAGAGATTTTAATGGATGTTTTGCAGATTAATTTGGAGGCTAAGAGCTATTTTAAAAATATGTTTATAGATAATGCTAAGGTCCTGAAAGGATGAAAGGATTTGATTGATATAATTCCAAGTGTCTTAATAGATGAGCAGAATTTTAGATTGATGGCCCCTGTTACTATAGAGGAGGTTCAAGTTGCTCTTTTCGAGTTGGGAGGTGACAAGGCCCCGGGACCAGATGGTTTTCCTACTTTTTTCTTTCAGAAATCTTGGAATATTGTTGGCAATGATATGTGGGAGGTGGTGGAGGAGTCTAGGTGAGGGAGATTTATTTTGAAAGATTTCAACAATACATTTATTTCTCTAATCCCAAAGAAAGGGGATTGTCAATCTTTTGAGGATTTTAGGCCTATTGCTTTATGTAATACCATCTACAAGTTTATTACCAAGCTAATTGCTAATAGACTTAAACCTTTACTGAATAGCCTCATATCCTCAGAACAAAGTGGTTTTGCTCCAAACAGGTCTATTTTTTAAGGCATTATAGTGGCTCATGAAGTAATTCATACAATCAAAAAGGCTAGAGTGGCTAAGATCATGATCAAGCTAGATATAAAGAAATCTTATGATCATGTCAATAGAGCTTTTCTAATTGAGTTTCTTAGGAAATTTAGATTTGCTGAAGAGTGGTTAAAATGGATAGGGAGCTGCATAAATACTTCTAGGATTTTGCTTCTATTAAATGGGATCCCTCAAGCTTTTTATGAGACCTCTAGGGGATTGATACAAGGGAATCCCATATCCCCCTTTCTTTTTATTATTATGGCGGGGGCTTTAGGTAGACTTATCACTAGAAAAATGCAGGCTGGTGTTTGGAAGGGGATTTCTATTGTGAAAGGGATGGACTCTACTAGTCACTTGCAATTTGTGGATGATAACTTCCTTATGGGGGATGTCATAGCTCAAGAGGCTAAGGTTATTAAAGAGACTTTAGACACTTTTTCTAAGGCTACAAGGTAGTTTTTTAACTGGAGGACATCATAAATTTTCTTCTTTAATACATGTGTTTCTATGCGGAGGTAACTTTGTAACATTCTGGAGATTAGACAAGGCTCTTTACTAAGTAAATATTTAGGTGTTCCTCTATTTGAAGGTGTGTGCAAGTCTAATCTATGGAAAGATCTAATGGATAATTGTTTTAAAAAGATGGAGGGTTGGAAGGGGTAGTGGTTGTCTTTGGCAAGAAGAATTTTGCTTCTTCAAATAGTTATCTTAGCCATTCCCATATTTTCTATGAGTTGTTTGAAGTTCCCAAATAAAGTTTTGGAGATTATTGAAAAAAGAATAAGGAAATTCTTTTGGAGTGGAAATAATGAAGAAGATAAATGGCCTTTAATTTCATGAGATAAAATTTGCAACACCAAAATGAAAGGGGGTGCAGGGATCAGAAATTGGAAGAGGATGAATCAAGCTCTTGGAGCTAAACTTGTATGGAGTATTTATGATGACCCCTCCAAATTGTGGGTTAAAGTTGTTAAATCTAAATATCTAGATTCAAATGAAAATGAGTACATTTTGAAGATCATAAATCCCCCAAAAGGGTTGGTTGTGTGGAACTTCATTTTAGAATGTAGGGATGTGATAAAAAATCATATCACATGGCTTATTAGAGATGGTAGGAAGGCTCTATTTTGGAAAGACTATTGGAATGGGTATGAGCCCCTGAAGAATGAAAATGTGTATAGAGATATCAATGTGATTTTGACATAAAAGTGGGGGGATAAGGTTGTTGATTATCTTACCCTTGAGGAGTCCCCTAAGGCCCTCTATGGACTTGGAGAAATTTAGACTTGGGTTTGGATGATCAACAAAAAAATTTAATGTTGAACCTCTTCCAGTCAAGGAAAATTTTAAAATCTTCAGTGGAGGATAGAATCATTTGGTGTGTTGCATCTTCAGGCTCTTACTCAGTCAAATTAGGTTATAAGGCTTTGGAAAATGATGAAGCTTATAGTGGGTGGCCGATGAGTTTGTATTGGAACAAGAATTGTCTCCCTAAGGCAGGTGCATTTGCATGGTTAGTTGTGCATGGAAGGATTTTAACTAGAGAAAGAAGAAAGAGGTTTGGTCTTCATGGGCCAACCAAATGTGTTCTTTGCAATTCAGATTTAGAAGAGGTGGATCACCTACTGCTTCATTGCCCCTATGCTTATAATTGTTGAAATTTTATAAGATCAAAAGTTAACTAGATAGGCCCATTTCCAAACACTATTAGAAAGACTTTTGAATGTTGGCCTACACCTAAGACTACTTCTGTGATGGCTCCTTTGTGGTTTATCTATCCTTCTATCATCATATGAGAAGTGTTGAAGAAATGAAATATAAGTATTTTTCAAGATAAAAGGGAATTGGTTGACAGGTTAAAAATGAGAATCTTTGTTTCAATTCAAGAAGTTATGAAGGTAGCTCTTCTTAATTAACAAGGAACTTTGGAATACACAGCAAATGACAAGTGGCTACATGTTGAATGGCCATGTCTGAAGATAATTAGGGGGGATCTTCTTGGTAGTAGAACATCTTCTAAAGGCAATAAGGAGGAATGGGTCAAATTGAATGAAGACTGGATTAAGATTAATTTTGATGGGGCATCCAAGGGAAACCTTGGTCCATGAGGTGCAGGGGTGATTTCCAAAGATTGGAGGGGTAATATTATTGTCTTTGTGGCTCAAAAGCTAAATATAGGAACTAATAATGAAGTTGAAGTGAGAGCGGCACTTCTTGTTGTGCATTTGGGGAGTAAATTGAAGTTTAGAAAAATCTATTTAGAGGGTGACTCTCAAGTGATTGTTAATGCAATCAGCAATAATGAGTTGAAGGCTTGGAACTTAAAAAACATAGTGGTGGAGATCAACTCTATGCTCCATTCTTTCGAAGATTTCAAGACTAGTTATATAAGAAGAGAAGGTAATAAAGAGGTTGATGTGTTATCTAAATGGGCACTCGGTTTGGAAAATGTTAATGATATCTACTTTGAGGATTTTGCTTTTTGGGGAAGTGATTTTTAGCGTTGTGTTATATAATGAACTCTTTCATCAGACCGTCGAAAGGTCAACATTGGTTTTTGGTGTTTTAAAATTACTTTCCCTTTGATGATGTCAGCATGGGCTCATGTTTCTTGACATTTGCATTTATCATTTAAGGACCGGCCTTGCTCTCTAATTATTAAAACCTCTTGTAATAAATTGAGGTTGGCAATGCCCTTACATCATATATGAAATGTGGCACGCACGAAAAGAGAGGTCTTGGGTGGATGGAATGTTTTCCTTTAATAGGAGACCTTCTCGAGGTTTTCTTGCTTTGAAATCAGTTTTCTTTGGCAGTGAATTTAGTAAGGTTTTTACGGCTCTCTCACAGGATTACTGTAACAATGGAAGCTACATTTGTGGTAGAAACAAAGAAACAACAAAAGGTTTTCAAAGGCCCGGTTAGTAAGGAAATCATGATGGGCCTGCTAATTTTCAAGGATGATGCAATATCTATGGCTTCTATTGATGTCTTGGGTGTGCAATTTCAAGAGCGCAAACAAAAAAGAAGGGCAAATGTGGACGTTATTTCCATGGTTATTGCATGGGCTCTACAGTTGGGTGAGCCAGAACGCGTGGTGAAGAGAGTGATAGAGAATTTATTTGATAAAGATTTGCTTGAAGGTTTTCAATCCATTTTAGAGTGGGCTTATCTAGGAATCAGCTTCAACTATGAAGAGTGTTTTGAGGACGAAATGAGGGGTGACTCTTCGGTCGAGTTCTCTTTCTGTGATGGTGGGGGAAAGTGGATAAAAAGGTTTACATTACTAACATTGGTAGGAAATAGCGCCACCTAAAAATAGAATTGGAAAGGGTGAAGGAGCTGGCTGAAGGGAACATTCGTGATGTTTACAAAAATGTGTCGTGAAGAAAGCACGGGCAAAGACGAAGGAAAAATCCCTGTGAGGAATGAAAGGTTTTTTTTTTTAAAATCATGTGTTATAGAAATTTTGGTTGATGTTTGTTGGTTTTCTATAATGTTGGTGCAGGCAATATGAAGTTATAGAAATTTGAAACAAGAGGAAGGTTTTTTGGCACTTACAGGATGGTGAGAGTTAATGTTGCAGGTCAAGGAGGCAATGGGTGAAGTGCCAATGTTTTGGACCTAAATTGAGCTGTCATGAATTTTTTGTTAGTAGTTTTTAGTAATATTACCTTTTGATAGGGCATTTTTATGTAAAGGAGTTTCTTGGATGGAGCCCCTATATTTGTCATGGGAATGTTTATATGTTTAGTAGTGTTTAAAAATACCATGGATATATTGTAATATTTGTGGATATACTTTTCAATATGATCTTGATGTAATGACTTTTTAAGATTAATAAAATATACCTGTTATAGATCCCAAAAAAAATGATGTAAATTGATTCAAGAAAATTTAATGAGGTAGGGGTAGTTCTCAGTGAAATGAAAAGGGAAAGATTATATTGTAATTTGTATATGTTACAAGAATCAAAAGGGGTATATTATGTTATTTGTTTATAATTATTTATTCCCTTATTTTGTTCTTCTATAAAGGAACTAAACTTTGATATAATTGTATTATGTTGTATCTAGGAAAATGATTCAAAAAGAAGTGCTATCTCTTAATGTTAAAAAAGGAATTGTTAGAAAATGATAGAATAGTAATGGATTTTGTAACTAATGAATAGTTATACATCAATGGAATGAATTTTTTAGTATTAAGGAATAATTTTTATGTTAGGGAAGAAGAAAATGATGTATTGGAGTTTGTAACTAATGAATAGCTATACATCAATGGAATGAATTTGTTAGTATTAAGGAATAATTTTTTATGTTAGGGAAGAAGAAAATGATGTATTTGATTCAATGTGACATGAGATAATAAACTTAGTAAATTAATTGGTTACAATAGATGGTAGATTTATGATTACACAAAAGAATGAGCTAGGAACATTTATTTGATGCATTAAAATGAACCTAGAGTAATGAGATTCCATAGGATAGTGTATTCCTTAATGAATATTTAACTCTACCCTAAATATTAATGAATTGATATAAAAGGTAGATTAGTAAACATTTATGTTTTCAATGATTATTTATGAAGTAATGACTTGAGTTGGTAAATCAAATATTGATGATAAGTAATTGAATCATGTTAATGAGATATGAACACAAATATCGATGCATTATAAAGAATGTAAAGCTTATTTATAGCTATTAAGTTGAATAGGTTAATCAATGTTTCTTGAGTAGTGATGTTAGGGAACCTGTGAGAACATAGGTTGGTTAGTAATATTGCATTCAAGTTTTGTAAACAAGTGCTTATCTATGTATTAGAGTTGGTTCATATTATATTAGTTAAAAAAAATTAAGTTTTTTCTTTTTTTTGCATCTTTTAGTAGTTTGATGTCATGTCCTTTCACATTCCCTGGAGGGGCATTAAAACAATGGTATCAAGTGGGAATGCTTCCTAGCACAACTTGAATTGCAAATCCAACCTGAGCTCTATGTATATGTCTTTCATACTCAAATATGTTTTTCACAAAAAATGTCCATGAACTGATACACTGAAATCTTTTCAATTACTAAGTCACATCTTTTAGTCTCTTTTCCATCTTTTATATTGTATGCCGCAGTCTTATATTTTCCAAATTCCACTATTTCATTCCCAATTGCATGTGTACTCTACATATGTTGACAAATTAGAAAATGTTACAAACCATCGCAATTTATGCATGTACCATCCAAGCATGAGAGCTTGTAAAATTGTTGACCATCCACTCTTTCACATAAAATGGTAGATATTAATTACCTTGAAGATCTAGGTGGGTCCTTTATGTTACAATTCTACAAAACATTGTTAGAATAAAAATCTACACATGTACACCGATAAATATCAAAATAGTTAGAAAATTCAATATGTACCCTACAACAAGTTGTGCATTTTTTATTTATCTTGATATAAAAAGGTTTAGCCATTTCAAAATATCTTTGACTAATATTAATTTGAGAATCCATACCTACAAATTTTGCAAAGAATTGTGTCTTAGTTGGATCCAAAAATGTTTTGGATGTGGATCATGGATTCGACTACCAACCCTCCTTACAACATCTCTTTGATTAGGAGATGCTCATTTTTATTCTTCCAAAAATCCTCAATAAAGGATTTAAAAGCTTTAACAATTGCTTTATCTTGTTGTGGTAGTCTACCAAAAAATTCTCATAGCTCATTGCTATTTGGATCTTCCACTCTTTGATTCCTTCCCACGGATCTCATTAGAAACTTTCTACTTATTTTCAATACATTTCTTATCTATCTAATGAGTCAAGATTTATTTATTTGAGTGCTTACTATTATTGATTTAAGTACATGTCTTGTGGCATTACTATCTTTCTTGTGTGTTGTAAAACCCACACTCTCATATGTAGTCATTATATTCTTTATAATAGATTTTTCACTTGACTCGTCCATTGTTCTTAGCCCAAGAATCTTCATCATGGGAATAAATTTCATCTTTATCACCATTTTAATAAATAGTTTAAATCTTCTTGTCACATTTAAATTCTTAAAACTAATATCCAAATGTGGTTAGCATATCTTTGACAAGTACACTTGGGAACCTTGTCAGACATTGGTTTCAAAATATTACTATCAATATCAATCAAATATTTTGGCCTTCTATACAAAATTCTAGGAGGTTTTCTCAAGTGTTGAGTGAGCTCAACATTAGGAACATCAAAAATATTAGGGATCGATTGCGTACCTTCAACTGAAGATGATGTGCCTTGAAATTGAGATCTAAAATCTGGAACCTCGCCAACTTCAAATGTTAATAGAGCGCCTTCAACATGACATGATGGTGTTCCTACACCTTCGTATGTAGAGAATGGTGTGTCTTCAACATGATAAAATGGTGTTCCTACACCTTGGGATGTAGAGAATGGTGTTCCTTCAACATGATACAACAGTGTTCCTACACCTTGGTATGTAGACAATGATATGACTTCAACATGATATAATGGTGTAACTACACCTTGGATTGTAGAGTATGGTGTGTCTTCAAATAATACAATGGTGTGCCTCCAACATGGGATGATGGTGTTCCTTCAACTTGGGATCTCATAGATGATGTGTCTGCATCTTCATAATTTAATTGTCTCATTGCATGCAAGTTTCTGATCCATTTCCTTTTTGTCTCCAATTCCAATTCTCTCTTACTTTCTATTGATGTTTCATGTTCCTCGTCCAAAGGAAATTCTTCTTGTATGGTATGCAATTTTCTTTGTTCATAAATTTGCCTCATTCTTTCCCTTTTCTTCTCTTTCTCTACTTCATATTTTTTCGGTGTTAGAATCTTTTCTCATTTCCTTACAAGGATGATGAATTCTACATGTGTGTATAAGTAAGTTAAATATTATTTGACAACTTCTATATATGTCCTATGCACCTTCCCAATTGGAATTGTTCATTACAATTTTCAAATTACTTTGAAACTCTCTATAATTTTGAGTTGACACATATTCCTTTTAATTCAAACTTGAATTATTGAAAAAGATCTATTACTATAAGAAAAAATATGAAAATAACAAGTCCATATTATATCAATTATAAAAAAACTCCTTATTCACATTTCACATGTAAAAAATAAAAAAATTACCTCAAACAATCAATTTTGTTGAAGAATCGTTGACTTTTGCACTTATATGTTGAATTTTGAACAAAAAGGTGCTGACAAATTTATAGAATATGCTTTTTGTGACATTCAACACCATGAAAAGTGTATTTTTGTTAGATAATTCGAAGAAACTAGATAGAATTCAGAAAAAGTGGACCTTAATCATGAGTTCCTTGCTTTTTTACCATTTTTAATATTTTACATAGAGCATATGTCCTATAGGGAGTACACCCTATGTAAGAGAGAGAGAGAGAGAGAGAGAGAGAGAGAGAGAGAGAGAGAGAGCCTTTAGGACCGCTCTCTCTACATATTAGGGTTCTTAAGGGTTTTTAAGCGATAACTTACTGGAAACAAAGTCAATCTAATGAAAACTCTAGAATAAGGTTCAAGAACATGTCTGCAAACTAAATGTATTTCCACAATATAAAAGAACAATAGATACTGAAATTTTTGGTTGATGCGGGATTGAAAAAAACTAGGGATTCTCTTGCATCTCTCTGAGATTGGGTTGCCACCTATGACAATTGAAGAGGCATTTCCTCAATATCATAATTACTGGTCATCATGGGATATAAGAGAACTAAACAAGAAAATTGATAAAAACAAAAACAAGGATTCCATTATGTGATAGACTTAGGGATATTGTCAAGCTTTCTAATAGAGAACCCACGCTTGAAGACCAGGATATTATACTTTTGAAATGTAAACAATGGAAATCGATATGGGTATGTCCAGATTAGCTGGCTCCACTAGAACCTCATGAAATGGAGCATGTGTTAGGATATGATGTGGGCCACACATGTGGCTCTTCTTCCAGGACTGAGTGTATACACTCCATTGGAAATTCTTTCTAGGTAGAAATGGTAGGATACCATCTTTTTGTTTTGAATCCTATTTATCCACAGGGGATAAATGTCCTTTCTCTATTCTCTAGAATTGGGGATGTAGAAGTTTCTTTGCATTATTTGGGTATACCACTTGATTATGGTGTATCTACAGAGATTTGCAAACAAAACAAACTTATCCTTAGAAGCTGGTGGGAAAAAGTACATCAAAAGGGTCGACTGATTGAAATGAGGGATGTGAACAATCTGATAACAGAAAGACTTGATGAAATTATTAACTCAATTAGAGGTTTTGATCTCTTAATAGGTGGAAGCCCTTGTAACAATATGTCAGGCAAGAACAAGTGCACTAGGCATGGACTAGATGGAAATCAATCTTTTACTTTCTATGAATTCCCAAGGATTCTTAATTATGTAAAGGGTGTGCAATGCATTCAAACCTAACTTGAAACAATAATAGCATTATCAAAGGTGTAACAAACTCTTACAATTTTGTAATACAAACCCTTTGCACTCACTTATTCCAAATCCAACATCTCTCTCTCTCTCTCTCTCTCTCTCTCTCTCTCTCTCTCTCTCTCTCTCTCTCTCTCTCTCTCTCTCTCATATTATTACATTTTCCATACGCCCTACGTAAATCACTAAAAATGAAATATTGCACTAAATGCAACAACATTTTCACATATATAGGGTGTACGACACCCTTAGGGTGTGTGCTCTTTTAACTACATTTGGATCCACCAAACGTAAGGGTTGGATTTTTTTTGCACATCCAATCCAAAGGCTTGGAGGATTCAAATAGCTTTGAGATGTGTTTTCCAGCAAACATACAAAAAAATCACATTTTTACATGTGTGCACCCTGTTATGTTTGCACGTGGTTCAACAATAAAAAATCAGATGACATGATGTTCTAGATCTATCTGTTAGTTATCTAACCATATAATTTATTTTAAATTCTGATTATGTTAAGTTTTTCATCTGTAATTTCTTTTTTAAGTATGTCTATTTTTTGTCAAAAATGAATGTATAGTATTTTAGGCTTAGATTTTGGCTCATTCATCGAATTTTGAAACAAGTTACTTTTTTAAAAAACTAAACTCCATTTTAAACACTTTTTTTAAAAATAAGTTTTAATCTTTGATTAGTTTTCAATTATTTAGAGGGACCACACACAAATTTCACATTTTCATGATGTGTCCACTTTGAAAATTCATAAATAATCATACATTCATCAAAAAAATAGTAGAAAAATCTAGGATAAACTACGTGGTGTTAGCTAACTTCTCGCAAGAGCAATCAAAAATATTCAAAAAAAAAGTTAACATTTTAGGAAGAGCACACTAGACGCTATGCTATGGTTTTTCACAAAACACATGAGCACTTTTAGTTCTCCCCCATTTTGAGGGCCTTAATCTCCACCATTTGTAAAATAAATTAGTAGTTTAGAAACTAGATTCGGAGTACTACAACTCTTGTTCTAGCCGCATCTTGAAATCTTGAGTCTAACTATCTTCAATTTCTCGTTGAAGTTTAAAGTTTTCTGATTTAAAAAAAAAGTGGCATCTTATACCCCATTTTTGGTCCCCCATCTTTGTGCACTTATCCTGGTGCAAGGGGATTTTCCTTCTATTATTCATACTTATTTGTGTTAAAAAAAAATATTGTGCTCTTTAGGTTTAGTACTTCCAACTACAAATTGATTTATTTGTGTAGTTTTCCATTTTTTGCCAGAATTTGGATGAAATCCTCTTGACTTGCTATCCTAGCTTCCTTTAGTTGAGCTTATGTTTTGTTTTGAGATAATATTAATACTTGTTCATGCTACATCTCCTTATTTTCTCCTAGGTTGATTTTTCTAGGAGAACTCATATTGTTGTTATTGTCTTCCTATACGATTTCTTCATTAATGGTTTTGCTCTTTTCTATCCTTGTCTTATTCAACTTCCCATTTTGGGGTGTTTGGGATTTATCACCAAAATCCCTACTTGAAATATTTTCAGTAATATTTTTTTTCTCCTTGTTTGCCCATCGGGGTAAACTTAATATTGCATAGACATAATACAAGAAATATAATAAACACAGAATAAATCAAAGAATAATAGATGCTTTCATTAATCATTCCAACATATGAGTACATTCAAATTATAATCCTAATAATTCCTTCACTCGTAGGTGGTATATATTTATCTACTCGAAGGGGTGTGACCAAACGTCACCACCCAACCCAACTACCCTTCGGTAATAACTAATTACCGTCAGAACAACATAACCAATACACGACATATAATAAAGTAGTCTTTCCAGCTAACATGATCCCCCCAAAAAAGAAAGTTGTCTCCGACAACACAACCAAAGGGAGATGAAATACACCACATAGGATAAGAAAATCACTGAGAAGGGGCGAAGGGACATCCCTAAAAATGTTGGAGCGTCACCCTCCCCATCAATGCTGCTTCGAGTAGTTCTTGTTTCATCACATCACATTCCTCCCGTGACTACACCAAACTAGTCTCCAAAAAACACATCTCAATTGTAGCCCCCACTGACTCTTGTTCAAACAATACTATCTCCCTAGCCAATCTGACCTCGATAGCCACTCGTGCCACCTTCTCCACTTCCAACTCCTGGGTACTGAGCCAAGTGTCACTCTACTGCCTCCAAGTGGGTGGTCAGCTCCTCCTAAGCTCTTTATGCATCCACCAAGATAGCCTCACGTCCAGCCAGCACCTACTCTGAGTGCCTCAAAGCGTAGTACATGTCTTGAAAGGCTTTCTCTAATGCTCTCTCCACTTCTGGCGTGCAAACACTCCATGTCGTTCTGATGCCTCAACTCACAATTGTAGTGTACCTCAAAAATAAAATGGGGGTCGAGGGGTAGCGCCCCCACGGGGTCTTGGGACACCATTTTCGTGATTTTCTTTTGATGTCATAATCTTTCTGCCAACTGCTTACGGTGCCTATGCAAATGGCCAATGACTGTTTTCTTCACTACCTACTTATGTCCTTCCCTTTGGTGCCATACGTTATTCACTTTGAATTGTTTTTATTTGTCATCATTTTTTTATTGGAATCATCCTGGCTACTGCCATTCTTTATTCCTCCTTTCACCTGCAATGTGATCGCCTCAATTCTTTGTCGTTCGGTGATAGCCACTGTTCAATGGCGTCTGACTTCCCTTTTTTAAATAAAAAAATTCCCACCGTACAGTCGTTCGGCCATTAGCCATACAGTGTGGTTTTTTTTTTTTAAATTTTTAATCTAATTACCTTTCGGATGCTTCTCTGGTTGCTTGTATGGACGCCTCTCGGGTCGCCTGCCTGACCTCTCGAGTCCCTTTCCATCCTCTCGGTGTTTTGTACTTTAGCACCAGTTGGCTAGGGGAGGAACGCATCTTTCATAGGTGCCAATATTTTCTCTGTTGTTGTCCAACCTCTATTGCCCATTGTGTTATCATTCTTCTTTCATCTAATTTATTGAGAATGTATAGCCGCTCCCTTGAGCTTTCCCTGTCGCTGAGTCTATTTTCAATGGCGATCCAAAGGCTTGGAACCATAGATTCTACAAGGACCACGGTCTCTTGCCCATACATAAGAAGGAAAATAAAGATTTTGAAGGCTATTGTCTTCCACTCAGGATTCCAATCATCGCCGACACGAATGATTAGAGGTTCCTCTTCCTTGCCTAGATTCATTGGTTTGACAGATGACTCCTTATACTTCATGGGGTTTTTCTCATCAAATTTATGCACTGGGACTTCGCTTACTTTCGCATTTCCTTCCTTGTATTCATCGTACTCCGGGGGAAATGTTTTTGGCTCTTCCTCAAGACTTAGTATATTGCATGTTGGTCAGAAGAGTTCGTAATCCTCTATTTGCCAGTGGAAGAGACCGTTCAATGAATTTGCATCATCCTCTGAGTATTCCCCCAATCTTAGCACACCTTCACTATTCAGTTCCATTATGTCCCTTCCTTCATCCCTTCGACCGTTTTCTTCTTCAGAGTCAAATTCTAAGTCTGAAGAAGAGGTTATCTCTTCACTCACCATCTGGGTGCGAAGGTCAATGGTGAACTTCCTCCCCCCATTCTCCATCGAGAGGATGTTTTTCTTCCAATTGTGGTTTACCTTCACCGTGACCAGCCACCCTCAACCCAGAATGGCATTGTAACCCTTCTTTTTCAAAGGTATCACCACAAAGTCTAGTACAAATGGTTGCGAGCCAATGGTGACTTGTTGTGCCATCAGCGTTCTGAGGGGTTTGATACCCTATTGAGTGACACCCAATAAGTTGAAGGTTGGGGGCCACAAGGTTGGCTTGCCCAATTTCTTCCATGTCTCCTCCAGAAGGACGTTCACTCTGGACCCTCCGTCTACTATAGTGTCTGTTAGGATGGAGCCACGGATGTCCATCTTGACGACTGTCAAGTACCTTCTGTTGTTTACAGCAAGTATCATCAGGTCGGTTGCAAACCCTCCGGGAATGTCCGTACGTGTGGCATTTGGCTGCGTGGCCAAGTTCGCCAACAGTGTCGTTCCCAAGTGAGGCATGGTGTGAAGGAGGTCATGGAGTTTCATCGATACCTCTAATTGTAACATTTGTCTCAGAATGTTTTGTTATGCATCCCTCCGGCCCAAGGTGGTGGCCATCTCCCATGTTTCTTTATGTGCTTTCATCGTCTTCTCTATTTCTTCCTTACCCTCCTGTGTCCCTTGTTTTTCTTGTGATCATGTGATGGCTAGTACCCCCTTATCACTTCTCGTTCCCTCGATGTTGAGCAAGTTGACTCTAGATTTTGGGCAGTTGGCATCCTCATGGTTGCAAGGTTCACACTAGTAGCATAGCTTTTGTGGGGTGTCACCCTTGTCGCAGTCCCTTGCAAAGTGGCCCCACTAATTGCAAGCTCGGCACTGGATCATCGGTCGACCCTTGGAGTCATATTGTATTTGACTTGTTGTGTTGGTGTTGTTGTTATTGCCCCTTTCGCCACCACGTCGGTTGCCTTCATACCCGCCCGAGGATGCCTACTTGTTAGTCTTTGTCCCTGATGTAGATGGTTGCCATTAGGTAAACATCACTTGTTGATTCCTCACCTTCATGTTGTATGGGCATTCCTTGGTAGAATGGCCCATGATCTGGCAAATGTCACAAAATGCCTTTTTGGGACACAACCCCTTTGTATGGTTGCTTGCCTTGCAGTCCGTGCACCACATGTCATCTTCCCCCTTGTCGGTACCCTCTTTCATGGTCTTGAACTCCTTCATCATTCTCTCCATGTTCTTTTGGAGTGCCCTGACTTTTTTCTTCGACTAACCATCACTACCACTATCATCGTCCAAAGTGTCATCATCATCAGAAGAGGACTTGCTTCTTTTCTTCTTGGAGGTCTTATGTTCGCTCTCCAAGTCCATTGCCCGATTATAGGCATCTACATATGAGGTGGGGGCCACTATCTTCATTTTCCTTCGTAGGTTAGATTTCAGGCCCTCCACGAACCATCTTTTCTTCAGGCCATATGCTAGCTGGCTATCCATTTTTCCGACTAACTCCTTCGGTCGGCGACTGTAAGCCCGCACAATCTCCTTCTTGCCTTGTTTGGTACCGTATATCTCAAAAACAATTTCATTGTCATCCCTCAGGAGTTGAAACTCCGTCTAGAATTCTGTCTTGAGTTCGTCCCAAGTGGTCACCTTTGTTTTGTCCACATCGGAGTACCAGTCCATGGCTACCCCTCTGAGTGTGGTCGGAAATTGTATCACCCATTCTACGTGGTCGGCGACTCCATTTGCCGACCAGATTGTCTTGCACGTATGACAATGTCGTACTGGATCTTCCTTTCCATCTCCATGGAATTTTGGCAGCTTCTCTTTGTTAGTCGTCATGTTTACTTTTCTAGGTGTCGATTGTGTTTGCAGCACTAGTTGTGTTACAAGTTGGGATGGTACTGTCGGTATTGGTACCCCCGAAAATGTTTGGTACTGTACCACTTTATGTCCCCGAACTACTGGAACTGTCCAAGCCTGGTGGGCTACTGTGATCACCATGCCCCTCTGTCACTTTAATACTCTCGGCTACAGCAGTATCCTGAGCCTCCCTCCGTGTGGCTTCCCCTTCTTCCTTCCTTCAGGATTCTCTTGCTTCCATCAATGGGGTTAAGGTTAAGTACCCGAACAAGCTCCTTGCTTCCTCTAGGCGGTCCTCGTCACTTCTTCCAGCCTCCCGGTCAGATTCTTCCAGACCCTCACCTTCATTTACTCCCTTTGGTAGTCCTTCGACGTGTCTTTTGACTCTCTCCCTTTTCTCGGCTTGCTACTATGCGAGTACGGCTTTTCTAGCGGCTTGTTCCTCCTCAAGTTCCTTCTTTAAATTTCTATTTTTATTCAATTGATTAGGCATAATTCTATTCAATCATTGATTGTCAGAGCGTGCTCTTCTTAAAAAGTTATGTGATTCTGTCCTCATTCATCCTCAAGTGGTATTCTCGGTCATCCACTCATTATGTCACTCGCCAAACTCGTTTGGCAATGGAGTCAAATGTTTGCCCGCTGGGGTAAACTTAATATTGCATAGACATAGTACATGAAATATAATAAACATAGAATATATCAAAGAATAATAGATGCTTTCATTAATCATTCCAATGTATGAGTACATTCACATTATAATCCTAATAATTCCTTCACCCGTAGGTGGTACATATTTATCTACCCGAAGGGGTGTGACCAAACGTCACCACCCAATCCAACTGCCCTTCAGTAATAACAAATTACCGTTAGAACAACATAACCAATACACGACATATAATAAAGTAGTCTTTCCGGCTAACACTCCTTATCTCTCCTTAATTTTAGGTTTGAGCAACTAGCTACAAAACCCTTCCCTATGATACATTTACTACCAAAATACCCATGTCAACTTCAATTTTCTAAGACCATTTCCCTTTTTAGTGATAATCTCTAGATTGCCTAAGCACTCACAAATCTTTGTCCATATTAACTAAGATTTTTTCTTTAGCCCCTCGTTTTCCAATTAAAAAGTCTTCCTCTACCCCTAGAAAAGTGCCTAGGACATCCCCAATTGTTCCTAGGTTATCTAGCTTCTAATAATCTATTGGAAAATTATCTTATCTTATCCAATTTGAAAATTTATTGGCTTTATGTTTTCTTGGATCAAAATTTGGTTCCCAATCGACATAGAAAAACCAAAATCCTTTGAAAAACAAGTGGTTTGCATGCAAAATTTCATTTTCAAGTGACCCACTAACATAGTTGATAAGGAAGTAACCCTTGGATAAAGATATTGCACTTACCTAGCCTCGAAAGTGCTTAGACCACCATTTGATTATTGCTTAGACCACATTTGCACTTTGCCTTGATCGATTATTACACTTTTTCAAGCACTCACTTGCATAATGTCCAAATTAATGGCAATAATTATATTCAACATTTCTCTTATCACACCTTTGGTTGGAGTTGTTCTCCTTGCCATTTCTAGAGGTTTTTTGAGAGCTAATTGCTCCCTCATGTATTTTTCCTCATCTTGAGATTCCTCCTCCAGCGTTTACTTTGTTGGTATTGAGGAACACTGGGGGGCTGAATTAGTGTTTGGTTCTTTAAACTTTCTTAATTTGATTCCACAACCATAAACTAATTTCAAAGAATAGTAAACAAGTATAGAACAAAGAAAACATCCACAAACTCATGACACCATGATTTTTTCTTAGAAAAGTTGTTAAGGGAAAAATCATGGTGGGGATGGAATCCACATGTATTTCTGGAGAAGTAAATTTAACCCAATTAAGGGTAATTACAATGAAAAAGTATTATGCACATGCCTGGAGCACACTTTCTCAATTACAAAAGAGAGGGCTACAACCCTAACAAACCACACTGCTTAGAAAAACAAGTTTGGACTATAATCCAAAATTTGAACTAAAAATTACATCACATATGCCTGAGCACTTCCTTGAATGTACAGTACATAACCATCAAGAGAACTTCAGTAATTGATCATGTAGCATCTCAGAACTTAACATAATAACCTCTTAACATTGCATCATTATCCACCTTAATCAATACTCAAACTTGATCTTATATACCTATTACCAAAATATAATAGGTCTATTGTCGGCTCCAATAGTGAAATGAGTAACGTGCATATCCTTGAGAAAAACACCAATCAAATCTTTATGATAACCCTTATTAATCCATAAATAACATGTATTAGGTTGGCTTACCCAAAATATACCATCCAACCGATCAAATAGGATTGTTGATCAATCCAACTACTAACTGACTCTGTCTACAACACTTGTCTACCAACTAGTACACATAATAATAAAACTCGATCATCTCACAACTCTAACTAATATGATCACATAAAACCCTATTAAAGAGATTCGCCAATAATATTCTAACTTCTCTCCTCATAACTCAATCAACTAATGGTATACCAATCCATCCACTGAGACTGTATACAGCTTCTTGAACTTCTATACTTAGTCAATTATCCAATAAGCCCTTCAATATGGAAATCTATTGGGGCCAATGAAATGGATGTAATTGCAATCAATGACAACCTATAGACAATCTTCAATCATGTCTCTTGCCCAAGTTACTTGTCTTGAGCTCTACCTAGAGCTATTTCTACCTCTCCCCCCTGCCTCTTGCATTGGCATGAGCTTTGAAAGCTCACTCTTGTGAAGAAGTTTCTGACCTATTTAGGTGTTTCTCATGGGTTTGTAGAGAACCCATTAACTCACCAACAGTCAAAGTTGAGAGGTCCTTTGCCTCTTCAATAGCTATGACTATTGCATCAAACCTAAGGGAAAACTTCAGAGGATTTTCTCCACAATCCTGTGCTCCTCCATGGTTTCTCTATTCATCCTCAACAAATTAATCAAACTAGAGACTCTTATGTGAAAATCTAAAATGGGCTCACTATCCTTCATTTTAAGAGTCTCAAAACCTCTACAAAGCATCTAGAGCATAACCAATCTAACTTTAATAATCCCCTTGTAGCTTGTTTGGAAGATTTTCCAAGCTTCTTCAAATAGTTAATTGTTTCTATTGTGAGAAATATTGCCTCTATCAAGGCTTCTTCTATCAAATTTAATGCCTTAGCATCTTTCCTCATTTTCTTCTTCAACTACGTCTTCTAATTATTTGTAAGAGAAACAAACTAAGTTGGGTCAGTTATATCCATAAGCCCACTGACCACAAGCTCCCACAAATCATTTGCAACCATAATGGTATTCATCTTCTTTTCCCAAACATCATGGTTTTGCCCATTAAAGGATGGTGGTTGATGTTGTTGGCAACAGAACACTTAGAATGGATGATATGTTGTCATTGATGGAAATTACATACATTTCTCTTGATCATGACAATGGATTTTGGCTTACCGATACAGAGATGATTGAAATTAGCTATGGAAAAAAACAGAAGTATATAGGTACAGTAAATGAATTGGTATGGACACATCTGGTACAAGTTCTTTAGCAACTAAGTTCATTTTTTTGGGTTGGTTGCAGGTGATGTATTAAAAATGGATTGAAGTTCTGAACGGATAAATTAGGACTGCATAACAGGTTCTTTGACAGTTACATCCCAAGAGAAATAATAAATGGTAGAAGAGCTGTCCTCATGAAAAATTCCAAAGATCCCTCTTTTCCAAACAAGTATTCCACAAGAAAGATCTTATGGTAGAGGAGTAGTCCTGGTAGTAAATTCCAGATTTATCTATTCCAAATAAATATTCAGAAGCATTAGCATGAGCAACATTCTTTGCTCAGAGACAAGCACTTATATCCTACTTGCACATTATTGGCATCGGTTTCCTTATGAAACAGTGCCGTAGTTACTGGTAAACAGTCGAGTATTTTCTATACTATACCTTCAATGACATTTGGTAAAAATATAAATAATGATTGGTTCTGCTGTTTTTAGTAACAACCGAAGAAAGTTTTGACCAATTGAATCTCATCATTTACAAGAGACCTAACATTTATAATCAGTCTTGTTCCCTGGAAGATGCTACAATAATTTTTATTGTACTCAATAAATGCAGATACGTTCACAATCAATAAAGGGAAGTACTGAACCACATATCATTCAAAATATTCTTTTGCAATTTTCAATTTGAGTGAAGCCCATGCACCCTGGCAATTTAACCACTGCAAAGTAACCTTATTCTGTTTATGATTTGAAAATCAGAGTCTTACGAATCAATCTTTGGGCTTTTATGCATATTGTAAACTTGCTTAGTCATACCAGATACTATTATACATGCAAGGATCTGAACTCTTTGTTATTATGATGCAAACAAAAGCTCTACAATAAATACATGTATTGTTCTTCTGAACAGATGATGAATAAATGCAGCAGCTCATGCCCATTTAAACATATCAATTTAAGTCTTCTCACATTTTACTTCTATTCAGAATACCTATTATTAACTACCTTGAAGCCACCAAACTAGATTGTTCTTCTGAACAGATGATGAATAAATGCAGCAGCTCATGCCCATTTAAACATATCAATTTAAGTCTTCTCACATTTTACTTCTATTCAGAATACCTATTATTAACTACCTTGAAGCCACTAAACTAGATTTTCCTTAGTAGCCAAATGCTCCCTCCTTAATTAGCAACATGGGTCCCAAGAAGAAGCAACAAGTGGACAGAGAACAAAGCAACCTCACTGTGGAACATTCATGACCTGAATGGACTGCAGCATATCTGAAACAGCAATCACCAGGTCACCTGGTTTAATCATACCTCTCGCTTTAAGCAAGGCAAAGGTACGGTTTAGGTTGCTGTCCATGTCCTCTGAAAAATTCAGTCTAAAGGGAATAAGCCCCCACTGAAGGTTCAACCGCCGCCTTATAGCAGTTGAACTAGTGAATGCAAAAATTGGACAATCGGGACGACATCGTGATAAAAGTGTTGCCATTTGTCCTGTTCTCGTGTATACAAAAATGGCATCCACTTCCAGCTTGTTTGCTAAAAACAGAGACAAATAACAAGATTAAATCACAAAACAAGGATAAGATAATGTATCTGCTCCTAGTTTCCACTTTGCTCCCTTCCTCTCAACATTTCACTAATAATCATACTGTTATATAAATCAAATCAACATAAATAATATATTTTAAAATACTTGAAACGGTAATTATCAAACTTACCCAATTTAGCAGCAGAATTACATATCTCCTCGGAGACACCAGCTTTAAAGGATGATGCAATATCTGGAAGGTTCATTGATTCGTATTTCTTCTCTTCACGCCACCATCGTTCAAAACGTAGGCTCACACTTCTTAGAACAGCCAAAGCTTTCTCTGGATATTGACCCATAGCTGACTCACCAGAAAGCATTAAAGCATCCGCACGCTGTTTTACTGCTTCAGACACATCAGCAACCTATGCCAAACCCAGACTATCAGAAGCCTAACCACTGGAATATTAATGAAATGTCATAATAATTTTCTTATTCCTTCAAATATTAAAATAGTTTAATTTTATAGTTTTATCTTCCTTATCAACAAATAATGGAGAGAATATTTGAAAAAATAACCTCAGCTCTTGTTGGTGTAGGATATTCTATCATTGACTCAAGTAGCTGCGATGCAACAATAACCGGCTTGTTTAACTGTCTGCATAACTGAACTATTTGCTGCTGAACAGAGGGAACATGTTCAAGAGGAATCTGTGCACCAAGATCCCCTCTTGCAACCATGGCTCCATCCGAAGAGCGAATGATCTCGTCAAGACACTTCAGAGAGTCAACACTTTCAAATTTAGCAATGACACCAATATCACTGTAACAGAAAAATAAGAATAATATTCAAAAGTTGTGTGAAAGAACAGTAGTTTCCACATATCATATTATGAAGTGTAGTAGAATCTGCCTTTAACCAGTCTCAAGATTTTAAAAAAACAAGGTAAACAAAAAGAATCAGTAAAACTGAATATCTTAACAACAAAAAAATTTATTATATACAACTTAGATGGTAAAGTGATATTATAAATCATTAAATCATCTGATCTTTGACAAAGACCAAGAGCTTATGTTTCTGCATTCCTACAATCTTATGAGTCATCAGAACATCCATCGCAAGGAACACACTCTTAAAGATGACATACAGTCCAAAAAAACAATGTTTTGAATTGCAGAAGATAAGTGAGAATAAGGATGTTAAAAAATAGACAATATATAGGTAAAGACCTTGATCTGGCTTTTGTAATCTCACCAAGCATTCTATGCTTTTTGCAAGAATCTGCAACATTCTAATGATTTTCTCTTGAATTTTAATTTTCTAGATTGGATGAAACTCTTGGTCAAAACATTACTATTAGCATTAGACTTTTCAAAACAGTGTTTTGCACCAAAATTAAAATTGGAGTACCATGTGTGCATTCTTACAATAATAAATCAGATGCATAATTTAAATTTTCCAGATGCAATCAGAACAACTAGAACTATAAATTGAGCTAGAACAATCAGAACAACTAGAACTAGAATTTAAATTTCAGTATGATTATTACTTCAGATAAATTGAAGTTATGCAACTAGAACTGCACCAAAACATTTACGAGTGTTCTATTTTCATAGTTCTTTGAAAAGTTAAAAGCCCTTCATATAGAAACAAGTGTCATATAGCAACTAGCCCTTGTTGTTCCAACATGTTAGACTTGTAGTTAGTAATAACAAATTTATTACTGGCTGATAGCACACTCTCCAGGTTGAATATGGGTTTCATGGTGGCCAATTCTTGCAACCAGATGTTGAGTTCCAACTTGTGAACAACTTCAACTCGTGACATCATATAATTCCAAGGACTAGCTAATTTTAATGCAAAGCTGCCCCACTTAGATCAAAATGAACAAACAACATCAGTATAAAGCTTGATATTATCACAAACCCACAAGGCAGATGTAATGTCCCCTTTTAGGACCTGTCCTAGTTAATGCCTTCTGGGTTTAATTTGTCCTCATTACTCTTGTCATTATTCCCTTTCTTTAATTACTGTTTCCAGCCGAGCCTGTATTAGTTCTTTTTCTGAATGTACTCCCTTGTATGGTATGTTGCTGACAGAGTTTGCTGACTGTATCATATGTTTTGTTGCTGATTGGATATTAAATGCTGACTGGGTTATTCAATACAGATTCCTTATTAAAGTCTGATTCGATATATATATATATATATTATCAATTGATTTATGTTATTATTTATCTATTTATATATTTATATTTTGATTATTATTTATTATTAAATCTTTTGTGGTAAAACTTTAATCAATTTTCTTTACTTGTCATTTTGCAATTTTGACTCTAACAGACTTTACAAAATTGGTGTGAAGTAAATGGGGATATCATAACAGGGCTTCAATGACAGTCCTCTCCCACAAATTGCTTGTCCGCAAGCAATAAACGATCTCATTTGTTGTCCACCTTTCTAATTTCTAGAACGTAACTTTCCTTAACTCATATGAGAGTTGTCTTGATGGTGAATGCCTTTAATGTAATATATCTTTTGCTCCAATATATCTATTCAAAAATAGAGACACACATGGAGTATGCACTTGAAACACAAAGTATACATATAAATGCATGAAGACACGAAAAATACACAAAGTAGACACATGAATGCATGAAGACGCAAAGTATACACGACGTAGACACATAAAAACATAGAGAAGACTCATGAATATATGTATACATAGTTTACTTTAAGAGGTAGAAGCGTCCAACCAGGACCAGAACTATCTCTTTATATAACCAATCCACAAGAGGTAGGAGCATCCAACCAGGACCAGAACCATCTCTTGGAGTAACCAATCCGCAAGAGGTAGGAGCATCCAACCAGGACCAGAACCATCTCTTGGAGTAACCAATCCGCAAGAGGTAGGAGCATCCAACCAAGACCAAAACCATCTCTTGGAGTAACCAATCCACAAGAGGTAGGAGTGTCCAACTAGGACCAGAACCATCTCTTGGAGTAACCAATCCACAAGAGGCAGGAACGTCCAACCAGGACCAGATCCATCTCTTGGAATAATCAATCCACAAAAGGCAAGAACGTCCAACCAGGACTAGATTCGTCTCTTGGAGTAATCAATTCATCATAATGTCCCTCAGTCTGGCAGGAACATGCTCTGATACCACTTGTAATGTCCCCTTTTAGGACCTGTCCTAGTTTATACCTTCTGGGTTTAGTTTGTCTTTATTACTCTTGTCGTTATTCCCTTTCTTTGATTACTGTTTCCAGCCGTTGCTGTATTGATTCTTTTTCTGAATGTATTCCCTTGTATGGTATGTTGCTGACAGAGTTTGCTGACTGTATCATCTGTTTTGTTGGTGATAGGATATTTAATGCTGACTAGGTTATTCAATACTGATTCCTTATTAAAGTCCGACTCAATGATGTTTATTAGATGTAAAGTATTGATATATATTATCAATAGATTTATGTTATTTATTATTTATCTATTTATATATTTATATTTTGATTATTATTTATTATTAAATCTTTTGTGGTAACACTTTAATCAATTTTCTTTGCTTGTCATTTTGCAATTTTGACTCTTAGAGACTTTACAAAATTGGTGTGAAGTAACTGGGGATATCACAACAGGGCTTCAAACAGGGGACATGACAGAAGACATGATAAATTACAATAGATGGAATGATATTTCAACGGCATATGCATAGAGTCGACTACCATTATTAATTCATGTGCTCAAGCCATTTATTTACAAGTTACAAGATACCTAATTTTTGGGACTAAGTGTCGTGACCTTTTCACACCATTGCCCCATTGCAAATGGGGATCCCCATTTTTTAACTTTAGCAGTTAGTTGCTTGTTAGTTTTAGTTGTAGAATGCCAACATTTTCAAGTCTTGAGGGTCAATAAGGTAGAAAGTTTGGGCAAGTTTGAGATGTAAGTCTTAATTGCAGGTTATGAATCCACTTGGTTGAATTTTGATCCTAAATTAAGGTGGAAAGCTTGGGCAAACATATGAATTGGATTGAGTATTGATGAGAATCAAAGAAAGAAAGGGTGAAGTCTGATTGTTACATATCAAATTTCCACGTGTGTGTTTCTGATAAGATCAGTTCTTTAGAACTGTACGAGTGAGTGCATTCTGGCACACACACTTTTTTTGTAATATTTAACAGCGACATCCTTGTTTATTAAAAAATGAAGGCAGCTGGGTGTTCTTGAAAAACACGAGTCACTAAAGAACTCGATTCTGGAAGGATGTCGGATCACAAAGGAATTCAAAAAGAATATATGGAATAAAATGCAGACATTAGGATTCGGTCGGCAGGTCTTTGAAACGTGTAAAAGAAAACGTCTTCTTTCACAGTAAAAACAGAGTACCAGATTTGAGGTGAAATCATGCATTTTTTGGGGGGGTGTCAAGTGCGTTTTTTGGATTACGTTTTGGGAGATGTTTAACAGTGATACAAATTATTGATAAAAACGATGGTGGCTGTGTTTTATATATGTTTTCTGGTAAATATTCGACAGTGATTTTCTTGGATTGGAAAACAAACAAGTCGCTGTGAGTTTGTTTTGAGAGTGACGTGTCCCCTGAGTTCATACTCCTGAAGAATATTGGCTCAAGAAAGAATCAAAAACGAATGAAGGCAAAAACCGTGGATATTGCGGGTTGTTAAAGAGAGGTTGAAGTATGAGTGAATTTTTTTTTTAGTTTGTAGTGAACTCAAGGTATAGTGGGCTGATCAAATATACTGATGCGGTCTCTATAAAAATATACAGGATGGCCATGTAACTTGATGTTTTTTTTAATGACTGGTGTATTAAAAATTGGGTCTTTGAACTTGATATAACAGTTAGAGATATTGACATATAGAACAATGAGGAGATGAGTTAAGTACTGCAAGAAAAAGACCATGAGCAAAAAAAATAAATCAGAACTTTAACAGGCATCAAGGAGGGGACCAGATTAAATAGATGAATGCAATATCCATCCTCAGAGTTTTCAGAATTTTATCTTACAGAAGAAATTGAAGTCCAGGTTTTAGAAGGTCTTTACATTTTCAGTAAAGACAAAAAGCTTATTTTGGTCTGCTTATGTGATACACAAATTATCTACAGCAAAAAGGTTGTCGCCTTTCAGGACAGGTTGAAGCCTGTTTCGTTGACAGTCTAAGTAAGAGTTGTAGCCCTTGGATGTAAAGGGTCGTAGCCCATTTTATGATAATATTAGTGTCATGGTTTTTTACCCATCTTGGGTTTTCCACGAGAGAAATTTATGTGTCCTGACTCCTTGACATGTGTTTGCATTCTCTGGTTTTTTATTTTATTACAAGTTGTTTTAAATACCGATTCACCCCCTCCCCCTCTCAGTATTTTTCAATCTTTCATGATTCACCCCCTCCCCCACCCCCCCCTCAATAGATCCATCTGAAGGCGAAAAGGCACTAGTTTCTCACATGTGACACAATGATGAATGGATTATAGACAGGGGGAGCTCACATCACATGACTGGTGACAAGAGTAAGTTCATTAAGTTTGAAGAGTTTGATGGTGGTGTGGTAAGGTTTGGCAACAATACACCTTGTTTGATTAAAGGAAAAGGCACTATTACTTTGAATGGAAAGAGTAATATAGATGTTGTTTATCTTGTGGATGGTCTAACATTAATCCGTTGAGTGTTGGTCAGCTAGATGACAAAGGTTACAAATTGGAATTCAAAGGAGGTATGTGCAGGATATTTGGAAGATCGGGTGATGAGATTGCTACTAGAAGGAAAACTACAGGTAATTTATTCCATCTGAATAATACTGTGAACAGTTGTTTGGATGCAAAGGTTGAAGATAGTTGGCTATGGCATAGAAGGTTTTGTCATGTAAATTTTGACAGTTCGATCAAAGTGAGTAAGACAAATGCAGTTAGGGGATTGCCACAATTAGTCAAGCCAGACAACATGATGGGTAAAGAATGTTTGTTGGGTAAGTTAACTAGTTCTACTTTCCAAAGCAAGTCTTTTTCATCTGAGGGCATACTTGATTTGGTGCATACTGATCTTTGTGGGCCTATGAGGCAGAGAAGTTATCAAGGTTATAGATATTTCATACTGTTTACCGATGACTATTAGAATGATGTGGGTAACATTCTTGAAGGAGAAATCTGATGCATTCCAATAATTCAAAGCATTCAAGGCACTGGTCGAGAAAGAATCAGGTAAAAATTTGAAGTGTTTAAGGTCTGATAGAGGAGGTGAGTTTACTTCTACAGAATTTGTTAAGTATTGTGAAGATAATGGAATCAAGAGACAAATGTCTACCCCAAGGACTCCACAACAAAATGGTGTTGTTGAGAGAAAGAATAGAACTATAGAGGATGCTGGAAGGACAATGTTGATTCAAGGTGATGTACCGAAAGTATACTAAAAACAAGCAATTAGTATTGTTGTTTACACACTGAACCAGATGCAAGTAAAGAAAGGAACCGATAAGACACCCTATGAGCTATGGTATGGTCACTCACCTAATGTTAAATATTTCAAAGTCTTTGGCAGTAGATGTTACATTAAGAGGGATGATTACATAGGCAAGTTTGATCCAAAAAGTGATGAAGGCATTTTTTTGGGTTATTCCACTAAAAGTAAAGCATACAAATGTTTCAATAAGAGAACTAACAAGATGATTGAGAGTGCTAATGTAAAGGTGGACAAATACCCTAAGAAATCTAATGACTCAAGTAAGCAAGTGACTGAGGATGATCAGGAGATTGTATATTGAGCCGGAATTGTATGAACCAGTAGAACAAAACGATGTGGAAGAAGTGATTCAATAGGTAGAAGCTCTTTGACTAGAACCGGTGATACCTAAGTATGTGAAGTTAAATCACTTTGTTGATCAGATTATAGGTGATAAGAATGTAGGTGTTCTAACCAGAAGAAAGCTCAGAGAAAGTACTTGTTTTATTTCCAAGTATAAGCCCAAGATAGTGAAGAAAGAAATCAAGGATGAAGATTTGGTAAAAGCTATAGAAGAAGAACTTGATCAAATTGAGAAAAATGATACATGGACACTTGTTCCTAGACCTGCACATAAAAATGTGGTTGGTGCCAAATGGGTTTTCAAGAACAAACTAAATGAAGATGGAGATGTGATCAGAAATAAGGAAAGGCTTGTGTGTAAGGGCTATGCACAAGGAGGACTAGACTATGGAGAGACTTTTGCTCCAATGGAAAGATTAGAAGGGGTAAGAATTCTACTCGCTTATGCTACATATAAAAGATTCAAAGTTTTTCAAATAGATGTAAAGTCAGCTTTCTTAAATGGAATTCTTGAAGAAGAAGTCTACATAGAACAACCTGATGGTTTTACATTGACAAAGGACAAGGACATGGTATGCGCAAGCTACAAAAGGCACTATATGGACTAAAACAAGCACCAAGGGCATGGTATGAAAGGTTACACTTATATTATTCAGATTGGTTTTAATAGAACAAGTGATGATAGTAATGTGTACTTAAAAGTTGAAGGAGATAAGTTGTTGATACTGAAGTGTTTGTTGATGATATAATCTTTGGAGGAAATGATGAGATGAGTTTGACATTTGCTGAAGAAATGGAGTTTGAAATGTCAATGATTGGGGAGATCAAATTCTTTATTGGATTGTAGATTTCACAACTAAAGAATGGTATATATATTAGTCAGTCCCAATATGTGAAAGAAGCACTCAAGACTTTTGGTATGGATAACTCCAAACCGGTGAGAACCCCCATGGTAACAAGATGTAAATTGTCTAAGGATGATGAATTTGATGCAGTGGATGCTACCTTGTATAGGTCTATGATCGATGAGTTGCAGTATGTTGTTCATAGCAGACTGGATATTGCTCAAACAATTGGAATAGTGGCAAGATTTCAAGCAAATCTCAAAGAATCTCGTATGGTTGCAATCAAAAGGATATTTAGGTATTTGAAAGGGGCAGTTGACTATGGTTTGTGGTATGCTCATGACGGTGATTTCTCTTTGAGTGTGTTTACTAATGCACATTGGGCATGAAATGTTAATGATAGAAAGAGCACAAGTGGTGGTGCATTCTTTCTAGGTAAAAGGCATGTATCTTGGACAAGAAAAAAGCAGAATTGAATCTCACAATCTACAATAGAAGCAGAGTATGTAGTAGCGGCTATAAACTGTACATAAATTGCATGGATGAAGCAGATTCTTGAAAGTATCAAAGAAAAGGTGGCTGAACCGGTAACTATTTTTTGTGACAATACAAGTGCAATAAATATTTCTAAGAATCCTATAATGCACTCTAAGACTAAGAACATTGCAATTAAGTATCACTTTCTAAGAGAGCAAGTGTAGGAGAAGGAGGTGAAGTTGGAATATGTACCAACAAAGTAGCAGATGGCAAATATCTTTATAAAGCCCCAACCTAAGGATACTTTTGAGTACCTTATAAGTCTGCTAGGGGTTGTGCCCCTACCTGAGCAGAACTAAAATGTTGTTGATGCATCAATCCGGTGGGGTTATTTCCATATCTTTCACTGTGGATTGATGTTCAGGGGACTACTCCTTAGGGGGAGCAGTTGGAAAGAGATGAAGACAGTTGTAGCAAATGAGGACTTAGGCATGTTGTGCCTTCGGCATTGTTGTCAAAGGGGGAGAAGACTCAATAAAGAGGGAGAAGAAACAGTAATCAGAAAGGGGGAGAAGACTTAGTAAAGGAAAGAAGAATCAGTACAGAGGATAAGAACACAAATAGAGAACAACAAGTATGTATCAGCTAAGAGGGAGTATTTGTTTGCTTGGTATTGTTGGTGTTGTCATCAATGCCAAAGGGGGAGATTGTTGGCATAACTAATGTAGAGATAAGTTGAGAATGTTATGATATGTGTTTGATGCGAATCCGATGATAGGTTGATCAGTTATGATGTTGTCATTGACGTCAACTTAGTGTTTTGTTGGCTGACAGTGAGTCTATTATGCTAATGTATGCTCAAGAGGTTGGATCTAGAGCTGTGGTAAGAGTTGGAGTGTGTGATTGTAATGGAAGCCTTAGTGATGTCTCTAGATGCTATATCTATGACCGCCAAGTTTAGCATATGTATGTTATGACTTATGGTCATTTGAAGGTTGACAGGTCAACAAGATGAAGCCAAGGAGGAATGATTTAATGATTGTGTCAAATAGGTTTGTACTCACGTGTTGTGATTCAAGATATGTTATCTTAACTATGTTATGGGGTTGTTGCAACCACATCATGATTGGTGACCGGAAGACAAAGTTTCAATGGACACTAGATCACTCAGTAAAAAGGAAAAGAAGTTCTTAGAACAATCAGTCAGATATTTAACCGGTGATGTTGAACCGTGTTGCAATAAGTGGTTGTGTTGTAAGGATCGTAGTGACATGGCAGATCGACGAGGAATGATGAGTTGGCATTTTCATGATCGTGATGATCGAATTTCTTGGAGTTGTGCAAAAACATTAGAGTGTGATGTTTGACTTTACTTTGTCAAATCGATTATGCAATAGATCTAGAGGCTGACATGAACTTGAAATTGTAATTGATAATGGGTTAACACATTTTAGGGTTCAAAGATTGAGCGGGAATAAATGTAATAATGAAATTCAAATGTAATTAGGTCATGGCCGACCTAGTTAGTGAAAACATATTTATATCTTTTTGATGTATTATGAAGTGTGGGAGAGAAAGATCGCAAATGCAGATGTGTGATTGTATGGCTTGGATGTTTTGCATGTGAAGCAGAGATTGAGCTTGACCTGAATTTGTACTAGCAGAGGAGTGCTATTTTCTCAGATCATTGTACTTGTTGATTCCTAGCAGTTTCTACAAGAAAATCCCTTGAGTAGACTCTAATAGGTCTGATTTGTAAATCCTTTAACTAGGTGACTCTTTAACTAGGGTCTAAAATCCCTTAACAGGGTTACTCCTAAAAGGTAAAGCTCCTAATAGGGCTAGAGGTAAAACCCTTAACCTGGTGGCTCCTAACAGGGTCTTGCTCTTAGCCGGGCATTTGTAAGCTTTTAACAGAGCTAAGCTCTTAACTGAGCGTACTTCCAAAGAGTGCAAAATTATTTGAGGGTGCCATCCCCACACGTGGTTTTTCCCAGTTGGGTTTCCACGAGAAAATTTATTGGTGATTATTGTGTTGCATGGTTGTGGATGTTTATATTTAATGATTTGTTTAATCATGCAATGGATGATAATTGATGCAAGTTGTTGAATGGTTTATGAAGAAGTTTAATTCTAAGATTATTGATAATACTAACACCCTGCTTATTAGTAAGGTTTCAGGTCAACATCATCAAATATGATGCCATATCAGCATGCGTTTTGTATCCATTACACCAAAGGCTGAGTCTCTTCTCATTTCAGTGATCAAGGGAGGATGTATATACCCTAGAAAGAAGTTATTAGTGACACTTTCCTTTATTATGTAAAGCTTCATTTAGGCTTTCAAACCAAACACCTATTGGCGTATCACGTGCACCTCCTTTGGGTGCAAGTGCTAGTAATTAAAATACATTGTAAACACATTATAAATAATACAAGTGTGACTTGCGTTTGGTAAGTCACATTGGAGATGAACAGCCATGACCTTTTGGAAGGGCATTTCACCCTTCTCCTCACACAAGTATAAAAGGTGTCATCGATTAGGAACAGCAGACGGCAGGTAACATACATTGAGCAGTCAGCGAAGGAGTGGGAGAAGAATATAGCGTATGGCAAAGACAGAACCAAACACCCAGCAGAACAGGAATCGAATGGAATTGCCAAGGGGGGCATCGAAAGAAGTGAAAAGAAGACTAGAAATATTTATGAGATTCGCTGGGTACAGCAGAAGACAATAGGAATTGGAAAAAAGATACAGAACTGTATGTATACCTATCACTGTTAATTAGGTGGAAATACCACCATGTATGCACCAGGTCATACCTATGATTAAATCTGGTTATTTTAGATGCTTAGATATATAATGAGAATGAAATAAAAATTATATCACAGTAATGTGAATGAAATAAGAATTGTATCAGCTACATTATAATATATATATATATATATATATATAATTAGAATTATATATTAGTTATGCTGTATTGTACATACATATATTCATAATGTATATAAAATTTGTTAATAATAATAAAATCAAAATACTATATATATATATATAGCTGCAGATTAATAATATAAGTATCAGATAATTACTTAATCTTATTCAATATAGATGTATACTTGAGATATATACATACTTATAGATATATGTGCTACATTACATGCTACCACCTTAAGTCTATTATATGAATTGCACATTATTTATATGCATACTCTCCAGTCTTTAATAATTAGACACATGAAATGTAGAGTACTTATTAGATTAGTACCTCACAAAGTAGGTAAGGCCTCCGGTGGAATGGACTGTGCTCCATCATACAAAGGCATTAGATAAGGCCTGCGGTGGAATGGGCATAGGTTACATCATACAAAGTCACTATTCTGAGGGATAATCTATACAAAAGAATTATTGTGAGAATCCATAACCATAAGAGATGAGTAAGGTAGAGTGATGGAGGAGAATGATGCAAAGATTCCACTAGGTACGCCAACCCCATGAAGCATTGGGGCCAAGGGCACAGAGTTTCCGCTCTTGGGCCTAGGGCAGTGACAATGAAGGGCACCTCTACATGTCTCCTTATCCCATTCCTCCCTATGGTTAGGGTCATGGAGGTTGAATGCTATTAGTAGGATTCCTAAAACCCAAATATGCATCGATTATTGTTGTCCCACCCCTAGGATAGAATTGTATCTCTTTTAATTATAAATTTGAAACCAAACTGCAAGCTAATACAAGTGCAAAAAGGCTAAAAACAAGTTATAACATGAAGATTTGTCAAAACATTTGCATCTTTAGTTGAAGACCAAACCTGGGAGGAGCCCAAGCAAGGTCAGATTTTCGACCTCCTTGGGGCTCCGAGGCCGGAATTCTGACCTACTTTGCTGCATTGGGCTCCAAGCCCAACAACCCTCCTAATTCTGCCCAGCCTTCAGAAGGAGTAAGAGTGAGGTATGCCGATGTCTGAGTTTAGATGGCATGGAAACATGATGAGGATTTATTTTGGAACAAGTATGAACCTGGAAATGCAAACATTTGAAAGAACCTTTGATCTGATATCAAACATTTCAAGGGACGTGCAAGTTTAAATCAAATGAAGCATAACACTAAGCAACTTTTAAGATATCGATCTGGATTGAAGACCAAAGGCATGCAAAACTCTACTCAGGACTTGATATTTGAGCCCACAAGAGGGACAAATTCCGCCCAGCTCTTGGAGAAAAAATCAGAATGAATTATGGCAAAGTTGGACATTGCTCTGGAAAAATCAGAGCAAAGGAAGATGAGATTATTCCTTTAAAACAAGAATCCAAACACTTAGAATCAGAAACTCTTAGGGTGTGAACGAGATCTGACTTGCCTAAAACGAAATCAAAAAAAATGGTGGGAGAGGGTTTTGCCTTGCACATGAAGGTTTTTTAACACTTGAAAAGATTGAAGTCTGTGATTGACGGAGCCCAATAAAGGGCTGAATTCTGACCAAAATTTGGGGCAAGCCCAAGGCAACCTAGATTTTCCACCAGTATTTTGAATTGGAGCCCAAGGAAGCCCTTATTTTCGCTCAAGTCCTGAGTTCAAGCCCAACAATATCCTGATTTCTGCCCAGCTTTGATGCTGAGCCTGAACACATGCAAATTTCCACCCAAATTTGAAGTGTGAGCCCAAGTACATCCAAATTCCAATCAAATCTTGGGGGGACCACCCAAGAAGACCCAGATTTCCACACAAAGTTTGGGGTGGATCCCAAGCAGATGCAATTTTCCACTTAGGTTGTAGGGCTCGAGCCCAAACACAGTCTGATTTCCATCCAGATCTCTGGGCTTCAATTAAATGCATTTTGGAAACAAATTTCGATCTCAAAGTGAGGTGTAAAATCAAATTGCAAGCTAGGAGGTCAGCCATGGAAACAAATTAGACGAATTGCAAGTGTTTAATCAATTAAAATCATGAAATTTGAATTCCAAGAGGGGATCAGCTAAGCAAAGACTTGCAAATTAAATCAAATCATAGACCAAGTTGGCGTTGTGGAGAACAAATGAAATGTGAACTGAAATCTGGCCGCCCAGCATTGCAACATAAACAGGTTGCCTAAAGAAGAGGAGAGTTAACTAATTACAATTAGGTCAGCCTTAAGGGAAATCGGTTTTTATGACATCCAAATTTGATCCGTATAGGTCTGGTCTGCTAATATAAGGCCCAATAGTCATGATTGTTGGACATGAAACATATAAAGGAAAGATGGAGTTCTTCACTTCGACCACAATTGCAATTCAAACAACATTAAATATAAGAGCAAGAGCAGACACCGGATATGCAAAAATCAGAGCATTTGTAAGCATTTAATCAAATCAATCTTGCTGGAGATGGAAACATTTAATGTGAATATCAAGACATCCCCTAGTTCTAAGTCAAAATTGTGAATTCTTGCAGACCTGAAGCCTCAACAAATTCAGAATTCATTTAAAATTTCGATCAGATATGTTTTATGATGAGGTTTGCAATGATAGGTTCATAAACAATGGCAGGTTGCTGAATGTTTGTCCAAAGAGAAATTGAATGCCTCAGATCCAATAAATTAAAAATCAGAACTTGAATTTGAAATCAGAATTTAGTTTTTAGAAATGCATGATGTTAAAAGGTTCTGAGGGGTAGAGAATTCTAAAATCTTGCATGTAGAATTGGAAATTGTTCATCCCAGGATCTTGAAGATGCAATCAATTAGGAATCAAAGATCATTTAAAGTAGAATTACATATGAAGGATTTCATTTCTTAGGATTAGAACTTGCAACTTTAAAAGGACATGAAATTCTCTCTATGACAAGTGATATTACCTTGCAGGGTAAGGATGGCATGGATAAAGGAACAACATTTCAAGCAAGGTAAAAGTAAAAGAAGAGTTGAAATTGCAAAGTTCAAGTTATAGCCACAAATGAGATACAATATCAACATGGAGTTGGACATTTCATGAGCACAGATGATGTTTAAGGGCGAGCACCTTATGATTACCACATCAACAAAAGCATAGAGATCTCAAGCATCAACAATTCACAAGTTATTCATCAAGCTAGCAAAGAGGTTCGAAGTTGAAAATCGAGATGAAAATGGAAATGCAAGTACAATGATGAGGTCAACAATCCTAAGGAGGAGAGATCATGGCAACAAAGCAACATGATAGAAAGCATCAATGTTGTATATCCAAATTTGTTGGAAGCCTCAACCAAGAGTAACTATCAAATTGCTAATATACACATCTCATGGAATGAGAGAATCAAGATGCCAATCAAGTTCAAATTCAAGTTGTTCCAAGAACACTTGGAACATCAAGATAAACAAGATTGCATCTACTTTCATCACCACCAATCAAGTTGTTCCAAGTGTACATGTGGATTGCATTTAATGCTTTACTGAATTTTCTCATTGGTCCATCCTTAAAAGAGTATGTATTCAAAAGAAATGTAATTTTCTCATTGGCCCATAGATTGGTGCCTTATTGTAATTGGTTGGCATTTAATGCTTTTAGGTGGTAGTTACATAAGGGTTTTGTTGGCATAATCTGGATCGTTGATCTTGAATCAATTTATATCATTCATTGTACTTGAGACCTCTATATAAGTCTTGCTCAAATCGTTCGTTAAGGGAGAGACTTGAAGAAATTGTTGCCAAAATTATTCCTAATTAATTGTTGTTATCATGGTGAATACTTGTGAAGTTTTGGAGCGTTGCATGGTTTCTACATTTCCTCACTTAGAATAGGAGTTGTTTATGTTGAATGGAAGTTGAAGTAGTTAAGTCAATGAATAGATAATGGAAGATATTTTTGTTAGTGAATTATGGTGAAACTTGGGTTCCTACCTTTTGGTACTTGTTGATTGCAAGTAACAGTGTAAGGTTGGTCTAAACTCATTGCAAGCACTTAACTTCAATTAGGAATGTTAATTTGGATTGCACCAGAATTGGATATTTGAATAAATGTTAGCAATGTGAAAATCATTCACACACCCTTAGAAGATTGCACCCTCCTTTGCATACTGATTTGGTGAAGCAAGGACTAGTTTAGTTTCACCTCACCTTCAATAGTCTCTTGCATTGTTAGAGTTAGCTTAGATACGTAAACCCAATCCTTTTTGCACTTTGTTTTTTTAGAAGTAGTTGAAGAGCACAAATTGTCAGATCATTCGCACTTAGAATGTTGATGTCTGTGAATGAATAGTGTAAGTCTCCGCACAGTTACCAACAAGCCACACCATAAAACTAAGTTGTGTCCAATGGAAAGTCACAAGTACGTAATATAAACCTTGGGGCTGCTTTACTTGATCACGCAATCATTTACACTGTTTAGCATTTAAAGTGTAAGTCCCTACATGGTACCAACAAACCACATCATAAAACTGAGTTGTCTAATGGAAAGTCACAAGTGCATAGTGTAAACCATGGGGTTGCTTTACTTGATCACACAATCATTTACATTGTTTAGCATTTAAAGCTTCCTTGTTCAAGAGAGGATTAAATATTTGGTGTTTCATATTGGAATACTAAGTGTTTCATCCTACACGTTGAGGTGGTCCCAAAACTCATATCAACACTAAGGATAATCATTATTTATCCCAAAAATCAATCTTCTATAGCACAAACTCTCAGCTTTTGAAAAGCAAAAAGGAAATAACTTTCAAGCAATAACTAATCTAAAGGAATAATATATAAACTCTAACTAAAGCTTCTTTTTTGAAACATAATGAATCCTCTAATGAATTCCAAAACCCTAATCTCCATGAGAATTTACCAAACAATCTTAGTGACTCAAATCTGATGTCCTCCGTAGAATTAAAAAAATTTGATGTTCTAATCCCTAAGCATTTGTCAAGGATTAAAACCTTTGCCAGGCAAAATACCTTTTGTTAAAAATAAGATTGGAATGAAATAACATTTTTTTGGCACCAATATTTTTGTTTGCATCAAAATACATGGAACAAACCTAGCCAAAGATAAATGATATTGAAAATTGAGTATGAACTGCTGAAACCCCTAGACTTGATCCACAAATCGTAAAGACAAGTTAGAAACCATAAATGTTTCATTCATTCTACCAATGACAATGACCAGGTCAAAAAGCCTAAATCTCATCAACAAATCAGCATCATAACATTCAAAACCTTAAGCAGCTGAGAAACTATATAACATGGTTTAGAAAAACACACAAACCCTAGACATTGCAAGGACAAAAAGTTGATATTCTTTGCTCTTCTAACTGTTCTGATTATTTAAATCAGGGATACAAAAGCTACAATCATGCATAATTGAAGAACGTATGTCAAATGTGATTGAAACCTTTTCTCTTCCTGCTTTAGGAGACTGGAAACCTACCGATCAGCTATAATATGCCAAAAAACTGTCCTAGGCTTCTCTTTTGTTCATCCATACCACTTCAACTCTGATCTTTATCCTTTAGGTGCATACTTCACTCAAATTAGTCACTTGAATGCTGCTCAATTAAACTGAAGTGCTCTTTTTTATTACCCAATTACTGGTATCTGCCACTAAATTCACAGTTAATAAACTGACTTAAGTGCCCCTTTAGATTTAATTTGCCATTTAATGCCTGAACAAACCCAGGCATACCATTTTCAGTGAATACCTCATATACATGAGTTCACTGCTGAAGCATACCCAACAGGTAACTTGGTCACTTAAATCTGCTACAAGCTCTCTTTGGGAAGTTTTGTCATTTTAAAAGTCATCAAACATTTAGGCACTCCTTTTTCTCTCTTTTTACCCTTGAAATACTGGTTTTTAATGTTGCCACTTAAGGCTAGCATGTCCTCATGTTTGGCACCAATTTCATGCATCTATGCCACTTACCCTGTTCAAGAACATATCAGGCTCACCTTAAATTAGGTTCAAACTCTAGCTGCTAACAAAATGATCTAGGCGTGAATTTCCACCAGCATATATGCCACTTAAAATCTCCTCTTTTCCTGTTACGCATACCACTCTGACATTCATGACACTCTACTGTCATAAAGTGTCCCAGGCACCTATTCTCTGAAACCCTAACACTAAACTTGTATTTCTTTCCTCACAGGCACCTTTTTCACACACTTGTGCCACTTGACCTCCAATCAGATGCTTTTTTGTCACTTAATCTTACCAATTTCTAGGCGCACCTTTTCTGTTATTGTCATTTAAAACACGGTATTTTCCATTCAAGAACACCACCAGACTCCTTGTGCCACTTGAGATGCATCTAGATACCTATTTACCTCACCTCAGCTGCTTAAAAGTTGATATCCTTCTATTGGGTGCACCCTTCAGCTGTATTATCACTCAAAGGGATTTTTCCCACTAGCAGACATGCATTTATGTATTCCATGTCACTTAAGAACAAAGGCATGCAATTCCTATATTTGCAACCTGTGCCAACTGTCACACCCCTCCTATTTACTGATGCCCTGGATGATACCTTGTTTTTATGAAAGAGTGGTTTTGAATTAATTTGATGCCCTAGATGTTACATGCTTGTTTTAGTGAAACAGTTGTTTTATTAAATTTGATGCCCTAGAAGTTTAATCTGGTTTTCATGAAACAGTGGTTTTTTATTATCTGATGCCCTAGCTATTATATCCTTGCTTTAGTGAAACAGTGGTTTTATTGATTAATGTCTAGATGATATTTACTTGATTTAATGAAACAGTTGTTCAATTAAGGTTATGCTTAAATGTTGTTTATGTTTCACGGAACAGTGGTTCAGAGTGAAATGATAAGATATTATATATCAATCTTGAATTGTATTGATTATATTATATGCAATATAATCATTTTGATAATGACGGACTAACTACATTTCTTGTTTTAGTGAGTGCAGGAAAGATCCATCCTCCAAGAAAGCAGGAAAAATATCACCAAGAGTGGATGTAAACATGATCACGAATGTCGGGCCATCTGAACTCCGAGTTGGTAAGTCTTACACATTAGGGTTGGTCCTTGGCCTTATCAGGAGAATAGGATGTAACCTTCGAGGTGTGTTCCGTCAATTGTCACACTACTTTTAACCTTGTCGATAGGATCTTGTGCCTAGGTCCGGCCACGTGGTCACCCTAGCATCTCTCTTGTTGGATATTCTTAATCTCTTCCGTGTTGTTATAAATGTGCTTTATATTTCTTGGTAGATGTGTAACCCCTAGAAAGGAATTAAACAAAAACGCACAACAGCAAGTGAAAGATTAGGCTTATTTCCAGTTAATATATTTTCACATACCTGATTCACTTTCAGCGAATCAAGGAAGAATCGGATTAAAAACATTCTTTGTGAGTATTGAATTTGATCAAGGTAGTCTTGGTGGATGTGTAACCCCTAGAAAGGAATTAAGACAAAAATGCCAATTTCTGAAATCGTCCATCAAAAGGGCAAAGAAATACACAACCCTAGAAGAGGGGACATTACATAACCCCAAGCCAAGTAGGGCTGGATGTATTGCTTGAGATCACAATGGAAACATTCTAGCTGAAAGGTTTGTTTATCTAGGTGAAGCCACAAACAACCTCGCTGAATTCAGAGCTGCACTAATGAGACTACAAATGGCCAAGGAATTAAAGGATAGTCATTTACATCTAGAAGGGGACTCGCCCAGTACTATCAATGCAATTAGGAGAGAAATGACACCCAATTGGAAACTAGATCGGTGGCTAAATATAATACAGAATTTGATCCAAACCTTCCCAAATTTCAGACTAATACATGTGTATCATGAGGGAAATGGCAAGGCTGACGATTCAGCCAAAAGGCCACGATGGAGGAAGATAGCCTTCGTAATGTTGGATGAGGGCTCATGGCCCTCATTTCGATAGAGACCCTGTTCAACTTAGTAGTGGCGGTGGTAGAATGATGAAATGAAGGTAGGCATCTATAAAAAATATTGGACATGGAAGATGGTTTAGGCCCCGTTCGGTTGAGGAATTAGAATTTGACTCAAAATCTGATTATCTCAAAATAAGGTTTTGAAATTCTGGTTTTGTGTATTTGAAAGATAGTTTGGACCGTTTGGTTGACCCAGAAGATGATTGATACAATCCATCTTCTGTGTTTGGTTGCCAATTTCGAAATTAGAATTGGAACTGAGAAATATGGATTTTGAAACACCTGTGCTTTGTGTATAACCACAAATTTCTGATAAAAACATGGGTATTTTAAAGGAAAATTGTCATATTTAAACATGTATAATCCTTACCAGCAAATTGGCATAAATAGGTGTGCTAAAGTCTTATATGAGTACTGAATAGCTTCAAATTCCATAGCTTCATCCTCGCCATAGCTACCGAAATCGTTGATTGAGTGAAGCCTGCTTTTAATTTTGAATTAACTAATAATTACAATGGAATAATATAAAAAGGAAAGGTCGCAGAAAAATCTAATTGAATGTCACTCACAGAGAAGTGGACATTGTGGGTGGAGAATAAAAAAGTTCAGTATGCCTCTACATTTGCCACTTTTAATATGAAATAAGAGAGAAGATGAAAGTCTGCAAATTTATTGAAATTGGGCCATAAATCCTTCACTGTGGCTCGCCGATTTGTGGGTATAAACTATGATATAATCGCACCTCCACACATCGTTCTCCTTCATTACAGATCTCTGTTTAAATCAAGGAAGGGGGGGGGTTTCCGTAGACACAAAAACCCCTTTCGCAATGCAAGACGATTTCACAAAAAACGGACCCGACCAAACAATTAAATGGGGTTCACAAAAACCCAAAACCAGAAGATGATTTCAAATTCCACCTATTGGGTGGGAAGATAGTGCCGCCCATTTTGGTGCCTAAACCAGATTTTGATCTCCAAAACCCGAATTGCAGTTTAAGGTCCCAAATGGCAGATTTGGCAAAAAAGCGGAAGTTCCGCAACCAATTCCACTAACCAAATGGGGCCTTAGTTAACATGGCCATGATGGCTGAAGGATGTCTAAATGGAATCTCCAGTAGGTATATAGCTTCCAATTTGGAGGTCTTCAATTCATCTGAAGATGGCAGTGGAATGAATGCCAAAAAAAATAGCTAGCAACCAATCTCATTGACAATCAAGAAATGATTATACATCATGTCAAAGTGATATCTTGGTGGTTGGGACTGTTTATGTTATCCTTTACAAGGCCTTCAATAGATAGTTTAGTTGTCAAAGGACATTTAATGTGGCTATTTGAATACTCTTGCATCGAAGGCAATAAATTCATGGCACAGACATGACTCGAGGAGATTTCCATAGATTGGGATGAACTTGCAATTATGGAAATGCTATTTGAAGGAAGTGAGTTGCCATTCTCTTCAATTCAGCCCCTATTTCCCTTTTCCTTCTTTTGGTTTTTGGCTCTCTCTATAGCATACATGTATTCCCCTAGCAAAGTGATATCGGACAAAATACAAATGCCCTTTATGGGCAAGGTGAAACTGAAAAGGCTCAAGGTTGTGACCAATTACTTACATGAATTTGTCATCCATGTAGTGACAAAAGTTTTGGGGGGCGTGGGCGAGGGGGGAGTTTCTACTCACCAGTCACCAATAGCAGGTTAATACTGATATCACAGCCATGTTCCTAGAGGTCATCTTGATGGTGGGTGAGTTCAAGGTTGGAGCTGAGCTTTTGTGTCGGAAGGTTTTCAAGGAATCCTTCGTGGGATAGTTGAACCTGGCGCTTGCCAACATGGATGAAGAACTACGGATTTCATTCCCATGGTACTACTTTGTGATTAGGCACCAATCTCCCCTCCTTCCCATGTCCCCCCACACCCCAACCACTCCCTACCCTCTAAAACCTGCATCCCAAACCGTATAGCCATCCCAAGATAGTAGAATGTTCCTTGTCTCTTAGGATTCCTAGGAATGTTCCCAAGATGCCCTCCATAAATGCGGGACATTCTCCTAGACATTTGGCAATCCCTAAGATGGTCAACTCAAAAAGAACCCAATGTTTGAAAAAAACAAAACACTTGATTTTTATAGACAAGCAGTTAATGGTTGCATGAAAAATCCAATGGTTCTATAGATCACAGAGTTTCACAAGTATTTTATGATATGGCATAGAGAATAACAATGGTTGGATAGTGCTGAACAGAATATTGGATAATGTTGAACAAAATATATTAAGTTTGAGAGATGACGAAAGTAACCTACTTTGGACTTAATCGTTGTTGTAATGTAGGTGATTGTACTAGATGGCTCCCTCAATGTCCTTTAGATAACATACTGTGCATTAGGGAATGGCACAATAGGGTTCAATGTTAATAAAGGACTATGATAAACTTTGGTTGAGCTTACCTATCTTAATGTAACCACTTAACAGCTCTCGGTTGTATGACTTGTATTTCCAACTTTTGGTAAAGATAAGTCTTAATACTAGATGAAGAACAAGTTTTAGTCATTTATCCTACTTAATGGATCCACCACACACGGCAGGGAATTCATAATTGCAATGTTTTACTTCAATATATGAACGTCCAAGCCACACACACACACACTGTCATCCCCAAAAATGGCTCCCTACACTGCCATCCCTGAAATACACCAGCAGTCCCCTGCCATCCCCATCCCAAAACGCCATAGAACATAGAAAATATCATTTCAGAAACATTTTTTATAAACAGCAATCTGAAACTAAAACCTGAAAGTAATAATTTATCTAAACACACAACAGCTAAGTTAAAATCATATGAGCAGTGAATCAAATTATTCACTAATATCTGCCACAAATATATCACAAGAGAAAAATAACTAACCCATCACGAGATCGAGCAGCTATATAGCTTTTCAAATGTTGGATCACTTCAGCTGATTTGACAAAAGAAATTGCAATAAAATCCACACCTTCAGAAATTCCAAAATCTATATCAAGCCAATCCTGGAGAAAACAATTTTCAATTTTGCATCAGAACTTCATCTGCAAATGCTTCATATCTTTTCTAAATCAATCCATAAATTTCTAACTTGAGAACAAGAAAAACCCAACCTTGGAAGATATTGTGGGCAGCATGGCGTTCCTCTCCCGCACCAATCTACCCTGCCTTCTAAATGTTAGATTGGCACGTGGTAACAGCAACCCAGGATCAGTACAGCAGCACTTCACATCTGGTCCAAATTTTTCAATCACCTCAAATCTCACCATGCCACCATCCACAAGCAGTTCATCCCCAACTTCAACATCTGTCAAAGCAACCAGAGCACAAACTAGATTTCACAATGCCCAAATAAACTCCATGTTAAAGATTTATGCACGGCCATGTCAGATACTAACGCATGCTCATATATTAGCCTTATAGGGCATGCAATCAATTGAAGATAACTAAACAAAACCATTAATTAAACTTGCTCGTAATAACAAGAAAAGTATTTGGTTGTAGCATTCAAAATGCCAAATATGATAATATTGCATACCTGCATAAGTTCAGTGAAAAAAAATGTGTATAAATGTCACATACTTGCTGGAGTTGGAATGAACAACCAACTTAGACAAAAGTTGAAGATACCGAAACCATTGTAAGATTAGACAAAAAGAAAATAATTGCATGCATACCCTCTGCAAAGCCATCATAATTGACATGAATAGTGTGGTCTGGCATAGGCCAACTAAAAGGACGCACGGTGAATGTCCAAACTTCTCCATCCTACATAATTAAAATGAGCAAGAATCATCTTAAAGGAAAACTCTTGGAAGCACCAAGATATGAAATAATCTAGAAATGATAATTGAATAAATTTATAAGGAAGAAGATTCAAACAAAAGATGATGTTTAACCTTACAAGGAAACTTAGATATGCAAAAGTATCAAAAGGATTGAAGATTTCAATCATAAATTGATCAAAGCATTTTATGGCATCTTGCAATTGACTATATTCTTTATAAAAAAGTTACACATTCTTATTTACCACTTAAAGAGAGGTTTGTAAAAGTCTGTTCATTCATTCTAAAGGCATTTCTAAGAAACGTAAATTTTATTTCAAACAACAAAACATAATAATAGTCCTCTTGATTGATAAGTATGAGGTATTTTTCCACAGTAAGTCAAATTGTGATATTGCTATCAGGATTCAACTGTGTAGTTTTTGAGTCAAACTCATTGACCCATGATTCATGAGTAGTGGTTCACACGAACCCATCTCTCATGAGAATGAATGGAACACTTAGCACTCATTGGATCCAGGTGATGCTCACAGAGGTGAAGCACCGGGACTTCCCGGGAGGTCACCCATCCCAATACTACTCCTGCTCGAGCGCGCTTAACTACGGAGTTTCCTCCATGGTTAAACCCACTCTACTTACATCCTCATAATAATAGTCCTCTTGATTGTCAAAACAAAGATGCCAATATTGAGTTAGAATGGTGGGCTTGCAAAAGGGAAGTTCACCATACACATGTTTTAAATCATCTTTTCACTTTAAAAGAATTGGCAACTTCAAAATCACTAAATCGATAAATCTTTTTTCCTAACTCCAATATATCTAGATGAACAAGCGATTCACCAATGTGCACATACATGTCCTCTGGAACAAAGACTATGGAACAAGAATGAAACATCCACCCACCATTCCTAGTGCCTAAGCCCCAACAAAGAGCCATCCCCAAGGATATTCTATTATCTGAAGGATAGCTAGAGGGATGTTTAGGCATCCCTTGACCATCGCTAGGATGTAAAGCTTGTTCAGGACATCTCAAATAAACAGCACTCTATTTTTTTAATCACAAACAAAGGTCCTACCCTAAACCTAAACCTAAAAGGAACCTAAAAAATCTTTATGAACCTCTAGCCCATACTCTTTTCCAATCACCAAAAAAAAAAGAAGAGGAAAAGAGGAAGAGGACAAGCCCCAACTCCTTGAGGTAGTTTCCCAACTCCCATTGATCATTCATCTTCCCATTTTCAAGTTTCTACTTCAATGTTCACAGTAAATCATGCATAAAGCTGTGTATTTTTTATTGAATTTCCATAATACTAAATATCAAATAAATCAAAATGGGATGGCAACTTCTGTGTATCATTACTTATGCACTTCGTGCAACCCGAAATAAGAAAATCCTCATGTTTGTGAGCAACTGCCAAATGTTTTTTTATTTTTTAGCTGCAATGGAAAATCAAATAGAGTCTTAGATAACTCAAATGAGGTTTGCAACTTTTGTGCATCCTCCCTTTCTTCATCTTGTAGAACCCTGATAAAACTTGATTAATGTTAGTAGGATTTAAATGTTTTGATTAAAATAATTGTTTGTTTTATTGACATGACTCTGTAATAAGCTGACTAGTTGGATTGCTTAATTATGTAAATGTAAATAAGAGTGCTTACATTTGCTTTGAATTGTAGTTAAATGAATGATTTCTATTATATATTTTGAAAGTATTAATGGTGAGTAACTTGTCATTTGTTGAGTTTTGCAAGGTAAACATCCCCGGTAGGAGGATGAGCATCATGAGAGAGGGTGTTGTCATGGATCAGCGATGACATAGGCAAGAGATACAGGTTTCAATGCATTTGTAAACCAGCCAGACCAGGTGGACAACAGTTTTGTTGAGCCTTTATTCTATACCAAAGTTATCTAAAGTCTTCTCTGTCAGGTGCAGGTTTATGATTCTCTTTGGGTGTTGCCCTTGACTTGGTCCTGAGTCAATATGCTTGAGGGACATTTTATCTAACAAAACACTATTAAGATCAACTGGAGGTAAAAAGGACCAATTACAAATCATTTAATATATAAATATAGTCACTAAAGGACTAATGTGACTAAGTGATATTAATATAAAATATTTGAAATGAAAAGTGAGGAGTGATTAATATTCAATTTTGAAAAGGTCCTGTAATGTCCCTTTTTAAATTTTCCTGTTTTTTCTTTAAATAATAAAATCTTACAATAATAGTTGCACAATTAATTGTAAGTGTGCAATCAACCTAAAAATTGTAAATTTTAATAGTTTACTATGTATTTCAGATTAGCCTGCTTAGCATGTATCTCAGAACGACTGTAAATATTCTTCCAATCTGCAGTGATCATTCTTTATAAATGTCTTAGAGCTTGGCTGAATCACAGGTTATCCACTCAGCGATGAAAATTAAAGGGTTTTCGTCCTTTAATTTCTGCCATGACAGGTTTCACCCTCGAGTTAATTGAACCATAACTAATGATCCACAACGAGTAAAATCAGATAAATATTTCTCTATGATGCCCTTCTCCTTGCTCGGCTTCTTTTTAATACCCTTTTCCTCCAATGGCCATAACTATTCACATTCCATCATGACCTTTGAGAGAAATTATTATTCACTAAAATTAAGTTTAATATTTAAATTTTATATTTTATAATTATATTATCATTTATATTTTGATATTTTAATTTTCTTATTTTATATTTTAATTTCACTTCAGACCCTCCATATAAATATATTTTTGAAATATTTTATTACAGATATTTTGGGTTTATCTTGAATAAATTTAAAAAAAGAGGATATTGCAGGTTAACATGTATGGTCTTAGGTCAGTCACCAAACAAACTCATTCTGAAAAAATTAGGATTTTGACTTGACATAGAATTGGATGACATTGAGTGTTTGTTTTTGTTGTGGATTCTAGATATTGTTGTGAAGATGGTGTTGATATTATGGCCTTTACGGCAAATATCTACTACCTTGGATAATAATAAATATATAGAATATATTTATTATAAATCAATATATAAATAATAATAATAAATATAGAGATATTTGCTATTTATTGTTTATTAGAAGATCGATCTAATATATAATTGAATGGAATAAATAATGTTTATTTAAAGGGCCCAAGTCGGTCTCTTGAGGAGAATTTAAATAAACAAGGCACAAGTCGGCCCCTTAAGTTGCCTTTCCATTCACATATATATTGGAGATCGAATCTTGAGGAAGGGCATATCAAAAACATAACATGTGCTCTCCTTCCTTCAAGAATCGGTTCTCCCTCAACATTCAAGAGCAGCAAATGGATTACATGAGTGCTGGAGCGAATGCATAAATGCTGAAGAGAATTGGCAATGTTAATATGGACAGCGATTTTGTTAGGGCAGAATGAAGCCCTAAAAGGAGCAGACCTAGGGCGAACAGCAGCAGCCTTAGGGAAGGCAAACTAGGGCAGAAATAATGGTATATATATGATTATATTGAGGAATGACAGCACATCATTAGGGTGTGAAATCATCAGTATTATTTATGCGAACTGTGCTGGAATCGGACTGCATTGGAGTGCAAATCTGATGTTGCTTTCAATCTGATTTATGTGCTAAATCAGATCCAAGAAACAAGATCATCAAGAGGACAGACTTTGAAGGCATCATAAGTTCTCCATATCCGGGTAACATCTCACCTTGCTTGTGTATGTTATATTTTATCCTGTGCTTAGTGTTTGGAAGACCTCTATAGTTTGATCATTCCTAGGTGAATCTGGAAAATACTAACAGATAGGACCTTCAATGAAATGTCTTTTATTTGTTATGAATTCGTGTGTTGCTAATATGAAAAGCTTAACCCCATTTTTGTGGACCCCTTAAAGAAAATAGAAATTTTAATTTAAATCCATACTAATGCATTAGACAATTATAAAGCAATAAAAGGTAAAGCATGTGTTGTTCTTAATAATATGCAGCCAATAGAAACCGAAGGTTGAAAGGAGCAGATTATATGTATCATTGTATAGGTATGTGATATTATAAAGATAGAACTTACACTTTATGTTGTAGCCAGGCTTTGTTTCCCATGGGCTATGGGGCTGGCTTTGTTAAATGCTTGTATAGATGCAGATTATTAGGGCTAGACAACCAGGTTTTATAAGCTCCTGGTTCACTGTATTTGAACTAAGATCCATGGAAAGGGAAAAAATGTAAATTTTCATAGCATTTTACTAATACAAGGCATCCAGTCCCCAAGACTGCAATTTACTCATAAAAAAAAAATATGAAGCCAATAACTATTGGTTTTTTTTTAAATGCAGTAGATAATACTCCAAAACTTCATTATTTTCATGCAAATATTCATTATTCGTCATTGGACAAAGAAGTAGGAGGAGGAGGTTCATGGAACGATGGTACCATCAACATTATAACTGTCTATATTCTTACCACAATTTTCTTGGATTGTTTACTGCAATGGTGCCATTTGTACACATCTCCCACCATTAATGACAACAAATGCATGCTTTATTGAAACTGCAAGGTGCAGGAGGCTATTTTTATATTTACATGGCTGTCAAATCATAAATGTGACTCAAAAAAAAGTGATTTATTGAAGCATCTTCAATCCAATTTTCAGAGGAATTGGAGCAAAATTGAGCGAGTTATTGCAGGAGTAGGGTTTCTCGCCAAAACTTGTGTGAAGCACATATCTCTCCAATCTGAGCAAAATATTCCTAATTTTTAAAGGGTTTTTGAGGTAGTCATTGAAGAGTATAGAGTTGAAGTTTCAAAAATATTGGAGCAGAAATAAGTGACCTATTGTGAAATCAGGGTTTCCAATAATCTCACTCTCAAGGGTGCAAATCTGCCAATTTTGTGGAGATTTTTCTGGATTTTGAGAAGGTAGTTGAAGAGTCTACAGTCCAACTTTCAGAGATATCAGAGCAGAAGTAAGTGACTTATTGCAAAATTAGAAATTTTAATAATTTCATTCTCAAGGCTGGTAAAGTAATATCAAGGATTTGCAGCAAAAGAAGAAGAAAAAGGAAAAGAAGATCAAGAAACAGAAAGAAGAAGAAGAATCAAAAGTAAGAAAAGGAGATGAAGAAAAAGAAAGAGATATTATTGAAGACTATTGGAGGTATCCCTCTTGAACTGGATTAGGGGGTTGCCCCTTCGAAGTGGTGTATTATTATTAATTATTTTCACTTTCAGCATACTTCCTATTATATCCATATTGTGCAAGCTATTTCATTACACTTCGATACAACATTATAAGTTATAACATTCTTATAAGAGATAATAGTTGTAGCTGCAATATATGCATTTATAGAAAAGGAGATCTCAAACTATAAGTAGTTGCAACTTATTGAATAAAGATCTAGTAAATGAGTAATGGGCACAACTGCACACCCAATTGATTGCACTGCAAATTTGATGTTCCACCACAAGATCTTGAAAAAAAACTCTCAAAACATCTGAATGGTATAAGTGTTAAATGAAACACAAAAATAGAGCTTCAATGAGCTTCTACTAAGAGGTGATGAAACTTTTAAAAAGTACATGAGATAATCACTACAATAACCCTAATTGTTTAACTAGCAACATTTAGGCCATGGGGAACATAAGTCAGTAGAGTAAAATGCTAAGCTAAGTCTAATGTCAAAGAGAACTAGGTAGGAAAAGAACAGTAACAAGGAACAATTATAACTAGCTATTAATTGGTTACTTTGTTCAGCAGTCACAATCTATTCTACGTAGTTTTCACCATGGATAGCACATAGCAAGGAATCAATGAGTGTATCTTGGCATTGTCTGTCTTCAATCCAATATTTAACTCACCCCCATTTCTTCTCAACTTCACCATTCATCAGAGGATGGCTAACACACGCATAACTGTCAATTGTTTAATGGAGCTTGAGTAACCACTACTGTCTGTTGCATAGGTAGACATCTACAGCTGATATTATCAGTTTCATGACAATGCAAATATGGAGAATTAATGGTGATCTAATATTGAAAGTGCAGTAAATGTTTGTGTTAAGTGCTCTCAGATATGTGTTTGTAGTGATAGCAGTGAAGAGATTTCTTGATGCTACAATGATAAGGTGTGAGTACACAAACAACTGTGTTGCATTGTAATCACATGAAATCTTTTATACCAAAAAATCATGAAGAGTACCTTAAGGCAAGGGTCCACAATCATTTACCGATGCGCACCAGTTCTGGGCGGATGCGGAGGCGGGTGCGTTCGGGTGCGGATGCGGATCCAGATGCCATCCGGATGCGCATCCTGGGCGCTCGGATGAGTGCACCCCAAGGCATCCGAGCGCCCAGGATGCGCATCCGGATGGCATCCGCAAGGCATCCGGGCGCATCCAAGTGCGTCCAAGAAAAACCGCGGGCCCAAGCTAAGTTTTAACGCAAAAAGCAACATTTTAAAACATTAAAATATGCATTGCAATGAATATTTTATTCATTGTTTGACTTGGAAACCCTAAAACGGCCCTAGAAGAGGCCATTCAACATTTATTCTTCTCATTTCTTATGCAGCTTGAAGATTTTGTCATTTCTCTCCATTTTCAATTGCGAAGCTAAGGTGATTGTTTTCAAAGAGGAGCATTCGTGGGCTGAGAGATAGCTTCCACGGAGGAGTTTTCAGCATCAAAGGTAAGCATTTGATCCCATTGTTGAGTTTTTTAATGGATTTTTTGAAGGTTTTGATGGATTTTTTCAAGTTTGGGAAGAAATATTTGAAGTTTTTTTTCATTTTTTAAAAAATAATGAAACAAGTTTAGCTATTTGTTTTAGACTATTTTTGTATCATTGTTTTGCACTTGTAAGCTTGATGTTCCTAGTTTTTTTCTAAATTGTATTTATTTTTTTTCTTATTATAGCAAGGAAATCGATTGTATTGTGCAAGAATGGCCACCGCCGGTAGTCAAAGTTCAGTGGGAGGGCAAAGTAATGATAGTTTTAATATTGATGTAGGATCTCCCTTATGGAGACATACCACTAGAATATCACAGGTTGCAAGAGGTGGCTCGTATCTTTGGAAGTGCAATTTTTGTCAAAGTAACAAAGGAAAACCATTCAATAGCTCATATTTCCGTGTAAAACTTCATTTTATGGGCCCTTCTGGAAAAGGTATTGCAATGTGCAAAGGCCCAAATGGGAAGGGGCTGTCTAATGCACAGATAGCTTCATTTGTAAAAGAACAAGAAGAGGCTGACTGTTTGGTTAAAAGATCAAAAAAGAGTTTCTATCAACCTCCATCCGGAAAGAACAAAATGCAAGTACCCAATGAACCAGTTGTCTCCTCCAAACATCCATTCTTGGAAGTACCTGTACCGGGAGAGGAAGAGGAAGAAGTAGAAATGTCAGCCCGCAAAAGAGGCCCATTGGATAGTGCATTTAAAATGGAGGCAAGAGAGCTTGCTGATGAAGCCATTGCACGTTGTCTCTATGCTAATGGTCTTCCTTTCAACTTGGTAAGATCACCATACTGGAAGGAAATGGTGGAATTCATCAATAAAGCCCCAGCTGATTACGTAAGTCCCGGGTATGAAAAGGTGCGTACCACTTTGTTGCAAAAAGAGAAGATTGCTATAGAGAGGGCTCTTCAACCAATTAGACATTCTTGGAAAACTTCAGGTATAACTATTATGTCTGATGGATGGAAAGATACAAGAAATCGGCCATTAATCAATGTGATTGCAATGTCCCCCAAAGGGTCAATGTTTTTGAGGGTTGTTGATTGTGAAGGGCAAGTGAAGGATTCAGTGTTCATTAGTAGAATTCTCATTGAGGCCATAGCGATGGTGGGGAGTGAGAATGTGGTACAGGTGGTTACAGACAATGCCAAAAATTGTAGGGGTGCAAGTGTTTTGATTGAGGGTCGGTATGACCATATTTTTTGGACACCATGCACAGTACACTCCCTAAACTTGATCATGCAACAAATTGGCACTCAAATTGATTGGGTGAAGCAAATTTACCAAGAAGGGGAGGAGATACAAATGTTTGTGACGAACCACCACATGTCACAATCCATATTTAGAACATTCTCCAAATTGGAGCTGCTGAAGGTAAACTCAAATTGTAATTACTAAATTAGTAAATTTCATTTATTTATGGTCATGTTCAATTATCAAATTGTATATAAGTTATAACTTTACTTAATATTTATTGACATATTGTTAACTTGCTTTATGCTTAGGTTGCTGAGACCCATTTTGCGTCTCATACTATTGTTATGAGACGACTTGTGAAGGTGCAAACAGCATTAAGCCAAATGGTTATTTCTAACCAGTGGGGTATATGGAAGGCTTCAAATTCAAAAAGAGCCCAAAAGGTCAAGGCTTTGGTCTTGGATGACAGTTGGTGGGCTCGGGTGCAATTTGTGTTGGATTTCACGGACCCTATCATGACCATGCTCTGCTTTGCCGATACAGATACACCTTGCTTGGGGGATGTGTATGATGGCATGGACACCATGATTGAGAAGGTAAAAGTTGCCATACAAAATCATGAGAATGACCCCACAGAATGTGAAGCCTTATGCAATAAGGTGGAGGCAATCATTCATCATCGTTGGGAAGAGATAACTACCCCATTGCACCTCCTCGCATATGCATTATCTCCAAGGTACTATAGTCAGCAAGTACTTGGTATGCCAGGAAGAGTTGCACCATATGCAGATGAAGAAGTTGCTAATGGGTGCTACAAAGCTTTTACAAGGCTCTTCCCAGATGATCAAATGCACGACTCAATGAAGGAAGAATTTGGCTTATTTGCTTCGGGTTCAAAAATGTCTCCATATGCAATCAAGGACCAATATAAAACAGGAGCTATCACTTGGTGGTACATGTATGGTCAACCATTCAAGTATCTACAACCTCTTGCAATCAAGATCCTATCACAAGTAAGTTTTTTTGTTGTTTTTTGTTTACCACATGTATTCTACAATTTATTGTTTAACATTCTTTAAATTGTTTTTCATTTGTATGTTTAATTGTGTGAACACTATCCAGGTTGCAAGTTCTTCTGCTGCTGAAAGGAATTGGAGTACATACTCCTACATCCATTCAGTGAAGCGCAACCGGTTGGGCTCAAAGAAAGCTAAGGACTTGGTTTACATTCATGCCAACTTGTGTCTTTTGTCACACAACCAGAATGAATACAAGGAAGGGTCAACCAAGCTTTGGGATGTAGTGCCTGAGTGTGCAAACTTGGATGCAACGCTTCATGATCTTACTACAGTCACAGAGGATGGTGATGAGACCATCACACATGGTGCATCTAGCACAAGTGGAACCGTTCTTGGTTCAAATGATCTTGACCTTGCAGCAATTGGACTTGGAGATAATGAGAATGTGGATTTTCTTGAGAATCCTTATGATTCTCAATCTGATTAGTAATCCTTGATTGATAAACAATGAAACATTGAATGATGAACTAAGTTTTGAGTTTGTAATTTAAATTAGTTATTGAATTTCTTTCTATTTGAATATGTTTGTCTATGAAGTTTAAGTTGAAGTTCAGCTATCGAATATGAAATATCTTGAATCTTGTCACTTGATGTCTTGATCAATGGTAAAGTATCATTATTCTGATAATCTGATTCATACTATGATCTATCAAATGTTTTATTTAATATTTTTGTATATTTCAGATTTCTTGCACTTCATATATATATATATATATATATATATATATATATATATATACGCATCCGCACCCAAAAAAAAAAAAATTCACGCATCCGCACCCGAATCGGCAACTTAGTTGATAAATGATTGCAGGAAAGCTTCACTGAAGTTTCTTGGCAAAATTCTATAGTTATGCAAGCTGGCTTTCAAGTAAAAACCCATCTGTGATTAAACATGTGCACCAATGGCAATTGACTTGCACGGTAATAGGGGGTTCTGGCTGAATTGCAGTTGCCTTGGCATAAAAGTATGCATATAATATTGTCAACCCAAAATCATATTATGTGTATGGATCTCTCTCTCACACACACACATAAAAGAATGTCTTTTTTTCTGATAATTACAGGATGATTTCACAAGATATGGTATCACAACATATAATAATATATACAATATTGCCAGTCCAAAACCATATTATGCTAATGTAGCTCTCTCGCCCACTTACAAAAAGAATGACATTTTCCTAGTGATTGGAGAAAACAGCATTCTCTCTCTCTCTCTCTCTCTCTCTCTCATTCATTTACAAAAGAGTGCCCTAATCATTGCATTAAACACACTTCTAAGGATTGCCTATTTTGGGCTTAAGTCCAAGAGAAGGAAGAGGATAAAACCAAATTCCAAGCTAAAAGAATACATGACATAATGGTCTTACATTTGATACAAGCATAGACAATCGATATCTTCAGAAAATGAATTAAAAATGACAAATTTGATTGCACGTATGATGCAAATACTCGCAAACCTAAGGATGGTTAGTCAAGTTTCCTGTGATTATGGATATTAAATGCATTTAGTTCTTCACAGAAACAAAAGAGGAAAAGGAAAGCGCGAAGTATAGCAGGGGTCTGAATACCTCGGCTTTAACCGAAGCAGCACCTCCAAGATCGCCCATATGAATCTCACTCCCCTCAGTGTCCATCAAAATGGCCACTGCATAGCCCTTCTCCTCATTCAGTTTCCTCACATTTCTAATCACATTGCGATGCCAATCCCTGGTACCGTGGCACATATTAAGTCTGCAAACATTCATTCCACCCACAGCAAGGGCTTCGAGTTGCTCAAATTCGCAACAAGCAGGACCGATGGTACACACAAGCTTGGTTCTTCTGGAGCTACGGAACCCGTTTTCCTTCATTTCGGTTTCGCTCACTGTATCCACCTCGATCAAACCAGACTCTGCACTCGGAACTTGAACGGAGACGGAAAGTCCATTGCCTGCTACAGTCTCCCCGATAGATGCAGCAAATTCAGAGGGATTAACTATTACTGGAAAATTATCCATCTCAGACACAACGGAAACCCTGTTCCACTGCCGGTTTTTCTTCGCGCCCAACTGAAACGGTTTACTAGGCCTGAACTTCGATTGGAAGGCTGCTGTTGATAATCTCTGTGGACTGCAAGGAACAGAAACCAGACTCCGAATTGCCTGCGCCATTTTTTAAGTTTGAAAGTCGCAAAGGCAAATAATTCAAATTTCACGGTAAATAACAAAACCAGAACGCGCCTTCCGCTTTTTAATTCTCTAACCTTAAATCTCAGAATTCAAATATCTCGACCTATTTTCAAACAATTTGAACCTTGCTTGCTTTGAGGATCCCGAAGGTAAAGTAACTGAAACAGAGCTAGTGTCTTCTTCTCAGAGTATCAATTATACAACCTTTAAGCTTTCAAACTCTTTGCAGAGCATTTGAAAGCTCGCTTGCTTGCTTGTTTCCTGGCTTGCAATGACAGTTGATGACAAAGCAAACCGAAGCAAACCCAGCTTGCTCCCTCTCCAACCCAGCCACGAGCCTTTGAAATCAAATCTTTCTGCTTACTGTCAAGGAATTTGAAGCTCACGAGAAAAACCTCAGCATTTTCTCATTTCAGGCTCAAATTCAAAGCTACGCGAGTTGATTTGATGGCCACGAGGAGACGAGGTAAGATCCGGCACCATTGATGACAACAAATTCAACAAATGCTTACTCGAATTACTCGTCCTTTGCTAAACAGCTTCAAAACCCTAGTTAGCTACGTTTTAGTTGCAGTTCCAGTAGGTTTGCGCAGGAAAATGTTACAGTCAAGACGTGTCATAAACTCTGAAGATTTGATCAAGAAAATTTGGTAACCTACTTTAGACCGATATAGCCGGTAGCGTCCTGAACCTCGGATTGTTCGTCAATCTCTTTAAAATACATTAAATTGAATCACTCACTCCAAAAGCAAGTCGCTCGTGTATGATCAGACTCCAGCAGGGCGGAGAAAGTCATGCACATCCGCCATCTGCAAATCGTTCGCTCAGCTCTGTCTCCAAATCCATGGGAGCCTACGTGTGCTGTACGATGCCCAGGTTTATGCACGCAACCAACAAATGTGGGCTTTAAACCTCTGGTTAATAAATTTGTCGGCATAGATTATATCAAGTAATCAGATGTGGGTTTTTTCGCTTGGATTTTGAAATAAGTTTAATCGGAAGAAAAGCAAGCGGGCGAACAAAATGAGAGATACTGGGAATTTTATATTATTTTTTCTTACATTTGAAAAATATATATTATTTGGCCTGAAAATGAAGACCTTGTCATTACGAAATATTAAAAACTTAGCAATTCCCGAGCGGTTAGTTATTTGCCTATCTACCTAACTACGGTATGAAGTAAGAGCCTCATCCTCCCTTGCTGCCGAAAGCGACAGCTATTTAAGACATACTAAACGTTACCACCGCACCACGTAAGATCCAATTAACAAACTAAGTGCATTTTTTTGGAGTAAATAGTATTGATTGTATTTAGGTGATATTTATGGAATGCTGGTAGGCTATGTATTATTGTAATGAGTTTTGGATTTCCGGCTTTAACTAGTTATTAAAACAATTTATTTCTACTTATTACAATTTAATATTTATCTTATTTTGTTAAAAAATTCATGTTTTTTATAGTTTAAATGTAGTTTTTTAAACTTTATAGATTAAAAAATGATTTATTGATTATCTCATTGGTTAAATGGGTTTGGGGTCTTATACACGAAAATTTAGGAATGCAACAATTTTATTGTCATTAAATAATATTTAATATAAAATATACTATTAGAATATAATAATATTATGATGTTTTTATTAAATATTTAATACAACAATATTAAAATATACTATTAGAATATAATAATATTATGATAAAATTCCGTGTATTAAATATTTAATATAAAATATACTATTAGAATATAATAATATTATGATATTTTTATTTTTAGAACATTGTGATATTCATTTAAATAATAGATATTAATATTTCATTGTAGATTTGTTAATGAATAATTTTTTTTAATATTATTTTATAAATTTATTAAAAAAAGTGTTAAAAATAGTAATTTAGTCTAAGAATGATGAACTCTCTATCTTAAAAATACTTTACTATCAATTTAACATATCCTAAACAAAATTAAAAACAATTATAATTCTAATATCTATTCTATTTCTATTGGAGCGAGCGAGAGATGTAGCGAAGAAGGAGGTATGTAGACCGAGTTAGGAATGGTGGTCGAGAGAAGGGTTTTAGAGATGGCAGGGAAGAGAATCAAAAGGGCGTTGGTAATGCGGTTTCAGAAGTGGGTGACTCGATCGAAATAGAAATGTCGAAAGACATTGAGTTGGATGTTGAACTTTGGAGGAAGATGGCGGTTATCGGCAGAATCATTGGTTCGAAGATAACTAGAATTCGAATCAGGGAATGGGTGTCCATTAACTGGAGCAAAGGTATTGTTCTGAAATTTATTCCCAAAGGATTCTTCATAGTGGTTTTTAGAGAAGAAGTGATCAGAAATAAAATTCTGAATCAACAAAATTGGTTTTTGGATTCATTTCCTTTGTATATTCAACCTTGGCAAATGAATTTTGATCTAGTCCCCCTAGCAGTATACAAGGAGCCTATGTGGATCAGATTATATAATCTGCCAATTGAATACTAGGGGGATGAGAGTCTGGAACATATTGGGAGATCGATGGGGACTTTGCTGGAGGTGGATGAGAAGATCATTGAGGATGATTCCTACTTGTATGCAAGGATTAAAATAGCGGCGGTAAAGAGAATCTCGTCCTATATCAATCTTAAAACCGATAGTGGTGTCTAGAAGTAACAAGTAGAAATTGAATTCCATATTTCTGAAGGAAAGAGAAGTGCCAAAAATCCTCCTGGCGGTAAACGTTCAGCTATACCGACCAAGGTTTGGATCCCCAAAAAAATAGTTCCAAAAATCAGGAAAAGCCTGTATTGGAAGAAGGAGAGTGCTCGGCTTTGATGGAAAATCTAGTAGTAAGGGAGAAATCCCAAGCGGAGAAGGGAGAAATCCCAAGCGAAAATCCTCTGATGATTCATATGCAATCAAATACAGAAGTTGATTATGACAGGGATTCAAACAACAATTTCCTTCCTTCAGATGAATTGGACAATGTTGATCCTAGGAATGTCAACCAATTAGTTAACGTCCTTCTTGGCAAATCCAAAGGAGGCAGAGGCAGGCAATCCAATAGGCAAAAAAGAGAAGTGAGAGCTAAGGAGAAAGGGATCATCAATGTCTTTGATTTCTTAAAGAAAGCCAAGGGAGCAGGGATCTCCCTTGGTGAGAAATGAAAATCTCAACTTGGAATGTTAGGGGACTATCGGCCCCTGACAAGAAATGCTTGGTAAAACGAGCATTATATAGGATGGATAGTGATATTGTTTTTCTTAAAGAGACAAAACTCAATCTTGATAAAGCTCTTAGTTTCTTGCACTCTTGTAATAAGTGGGAAGGTTTCTTTCAAGAAGCGATAGAGGCATCTAGAGGCCTGGGTATATTGTGGAATCCTAATAATATTAAGGTGTAAGATTTGGAAAGATCAACCCACTGGATCTTTGGTAGAGTAATCTGTCTGAAAAATAATTTGACTTTTCCCTTTTTTAATGTATATGGCTCGACCAAGACGATTGACAAATTGAAGATTTGGACAAAATTTCTTTATAATTGGCGTTGATAGATAGCGACAAAGCAATTTTGGCAGGGGATTTTAATGCTTTGCTAGACCAGGAAGATAAATCTGGGGTCTTAGGATGTCTAACCAAATCATGGCAAATTTTAGAGATTTCATGCATCAAAATCAATTATTTGATGTGGTTATGTCCAATGGTAAATATACATGGACTAATCGTAGAGAGAAATTTACCAAAATATCGGAGAGGCTGGATAGATTCTTGGTAGGCTCCTATTGGTTAGAATCATCATTTAATGTGGATTCTTTCATTCTTCCTTTCTCTCTATCAAACCATTAACCTGTTCAAATGAATATTCAAGAGTCTCCTCAAAGGAGTAAAGGAAGTTTCAGATTTCAAAACATGTGGTGGAGAGATAAGGAATTTCTGTCGAATATGGAAAAGTGGTGGAAGGACAGTAACATCTTCACAGGGACCCTGAGTTTTTGTTTTGCGAAAAGAATAAAGATGATCAAGGAAGATATCAAAGTTTGGAATAGGGAATCGTTCAAGAACATATTTGCCGAAAAATCCAGGATAGAAGCGGAATTGGACAAGCTCAATAATCAAGTCATCTCTAATGGTATGTCCAATGATGATTTCCTTCTAGAAAAAAGGCTGAAAAATGAACTAGCAGAAATTCTTCAAAGAGAAGAAGTATTTTGGAGAGATAAATCTAGAGATAATTGGATCAGAGCAGGAGATCGCAATACCAAATTTTTTCATGCTTCGATTAAATTGAGAAGAGCCATCAATAGGATTAGCCAAATCCAAAACGATAGAGGAGTTTGGCAAGAGGATGAAGGGGAAATTAAAGAAGTAACGATCAAACATTTTTAAAAATACTAGGTGAATCTTCAGACTCCACTTTCCTGGACCCCCAATGTCTATTATATGTTATTCCAAAGGTGGTCTTGATGGCAGATAATATCGACTTGATGCAGCCTTTCTCTATTCAGAAGATTAAAAAAGCAATGTTCGACAACCTCCTAGACAAGACGTCAAACCCAGATGGGATTCCATCTGAAGCTTTTTAGAAATGTTGGAGTTTTATGGGGGAAGATATATTAAAGATGGCGGAGGACTTAAGGAGGAAAGGCAGATTTGTTAGAGAAATTAATAACACGATTATCGTCTTGATTCCAAAAAATAGGATTGTTCAATAATGTCAGATTTCAGGTCGATTTCCCTATGCAATTCTATTTACAAAATCATCTCCAAAGTGATGGTCAACAGATTGAAGCCAAAACTAGAAAGATTTGTCTCAGTTGAATAGCATGGATTCATTCTAGATCGCAAGATTATAGACAACATTCTAATGGCAGGGGAAACCATCCATTCACTGCATACAAAGAAGAGACCAAGTATGGTTGTTAAATTAGACATTAGTAAAGCATATGATAGAGTTAGGTGGTCTATCCTGTGTGAAGTTCTTCATCGGTTTGAGTTTTGTGAAGAATGGATTAGATGTATCATCCACATCTTATCCTTAGTCCACTTCTCTATCCTTGTTAATGGGTCTGTTTGCAATTTTTTCCAAGCTACTAAAGGGTTGAGGCAAGGCGATCCTTTGTCTCCTTTCCTTTTTGTGCTGATGGCAGAGGTGCTCGATAGAAATATCAAAAATCAAACCAATGTAGGCCATTGGAGAGGGATTACCATTCACAATAATGTAGAACTGGTTTCACATTCACAATTCGTAGATGACACGGTCTTGTTTAGGGAGGCATCGGTCAAGGAAGCTCTAGTTATTAAAGAATTGTTGGATAGCTACGAAAGGGGCTCAGGTAAATGTATGAATAAGACCAAGTCCAAGGTATATTTTTTCAATTCTAATAGGAGGCTGCAAAATACAATTTTTGAAGTTTTGGGCTTTGAAACAGGGAATTCCCCATAGTATACCTGGGAGTTCCCTTGTTCCCAGGAAGACTTGATCCCAAGCTTTGGGAAGAAATTTCAAACAGGTGTCAGTAAAGAGTATCAAGGTGGAAGAACCATTGGTTGTCTCAGGCAGGTAGAATTCAGATGATCAAATCTATCTTATCATCCATTCCAATATATATATGTCAGTGTACCAAATGTCGAACAAAGCAGCAGCATCTATCAATGGTTTGTTAAAAAAAATTATGTGGGAAGGGTCGAAGGAAGTTAAAAAGATCCCCCTAATTAGCTGGGAGGTGGCTTGTAAAACCAAAGATGATGGAGGCACTGGATTGAGGAAGATGAGATTACAGAACCATGCACTAGGTGCTAAATTGGCTTAGAAGATGTATAATCTCCGACAAAGTCGTGGTGTAAAACTATGTCTACCAAATACCTAGAATCTGCAAAACCCAACATAATTTTAACAGTGGCCAACTTGTCCAAAGGATCCCACATGTGGCATTTTTTATGGAACAGTTGTAATCTTATTATGGACCACCTTACTTGGAAAGTAGGTAATGGGCATCGAGCGAAATTATGGCGGGACTCTTGGAATGGAGATCCTCCTATCATAGATTATTTTGAGGATAAAAAGTGGGTAATAGATATGGAAGCTATCATGAGCGACAAGGTAGGGATTATTTCTACTATGATGGGAATTCATCTTTGGTGATAGGATGGAAATCAGTGGCAGGAGATTCAGTTAATCAAAGCAAGTTGATAGATCTCTTATTAGCTAAGACTATGATCCCTTCAGAATCAAAGGATCAATTGATTTGGAGCACTTCAAAATCAGGGGAATATAAAGTTAACCTTGGCTATGAATTGTAGAGATTCGGGCAGAGTGATGACAAATGGCCCTCAGTCCTATGTTGGGGTAAATGGCCGCTACCGAAGGTTGGAGTGTTCCTTTTGATTGTACTACATGGTAGGATTCTTATAGGTAATCGATTGAAGATTATGGGGATTGAGGGGCCTAATTGGTGTATCTTGTGCAAACAAGATGAGGAGACATTGGACCACCTTTTGTATTGGTGTCCATATGCATAGAAATGTTGGGGTTGGCTCTTAGGCAAGTTACAGTGGTTTGCGGTCAGGAACAAAATGCTTAAAGATTTTCTAATCTCATGGCCGGTTGAAAGGAGATTTTCAAAATGGGGAGCTCTCTGGACAGTAAGCCCATCTATGGTAGTGTGGCACATATAGAAGGAAAGAAATAGGAGGATCTTTGACAACAAGGAGATGGTGGTGGAGAGGTTGTTGGAGAATATTAAAGAGGCCTTAGAAGAAGTGATCAATAATAGGATCCAAGGTCTGACATTCAAATACCAATCCAAATGGGATCTTGATATGGAGGATTCTTGGTCCTTCAAATCCAATAGGGAGCATCTCCTACGAAACAAGAAGACTGACAAGAAGTCAGTTCTCTGGCAACCTCCACAGTAGGGGTGGGTTAAATTGAATTTCAATAGTGCTAGTAGAGGTAATCTGGGTAGGAGTGGCATTGGAGCAATTGTTCGGAACATAGATTGAGTAGTGATCAAAGCTCTAGTAGGACCGATCAGATTCACTTCCAACAATGTGACAGAGATCATTGCACTAGAGGCCAGCCTCAAATAGTGTGTAGCTAACAGAATAAGTAATCTTGTCATAGAAGGTGATTCGCAAGTCATCATTAATGGAATTATGAAATTGGGTTTCCAATCCTGGAGATTGGCAGACTAGATCCCAATGATAATTAAGCTCTTGAAAAATCTAGGGGACTATCACCTTCAACATGTTTTTCAAGAAGGGAACAGGGTGGCAGACTCTCTGGCAAATTTGGGGATCGACATCAACACAGACTTAAGATTTGAGTAGTTCGATGACCTGCCAAAAAATATGCAAGATATTATAGTGAAGAGCAAGGTACAATATCGAGAGAAGGGATAAGATAGAGATAGAGACCATCGGTTCGAACAACAGAAGTGATGTAGTCTATGGAATAGATAGATATTCACTTCCGGTTATAGAATCTCTGTAATGACAAGTCAAGGATTGCTGCAGAGATATGGTAGTCATGAGGGTATTCTCATTCAAGTTCTAAGTTACATCCCACCTGGTAACAAACGTGGGAGATTCATCAGGAAAGGATGTGATGTTTTGGCAGCACGCGTGAGCATTGAGGGTACAACTCACGTGAACAAATCCCTCTTTTGCAGCCAGGTCTTGATGCATTCAATAAAAAATTCCTTAGTAGATTGTGAGG